>BMAW01081201.1:215090-226354 GCA_019974015.1 Nephila pilipes
GAATTTATATTTTTGGTTAAAAGTCGTCTAGAAATGTATACATTACTTACTACTTAATATAAACAGAAAGATAAATTCTTTTAAAAATATGAAACTACCTTACAGATTTTATGTGAGCAAAGTAACCTCAGTACTAAAATATGAATCAAAGTCGAAAAGAAATGACAAAAAAAAGATATTTTTCGTTAATACTTCCATTGAATTTAGAATATTTTAAAAGAAATTAATAAAAAGAAATCTAAAATAAATAATTAACATAACACGTAACAAGTGAAGGGAAAAAAATGCATTTTTATTTTACGTAAAAAATATTTCGATACTTGATTCTTGACATTTTCACAAAAAAAAAAAACAGTATCTAATAGAAAGAAGACAAAAAGGCTTCAGAAAATCCATTACAACTGAGTAAAGGATTTTAATAAGACCAATTCATTGATAAAGAGTTAATTTAATAGAAGCGAACAGAACTTGTTTATTTTTGTAACCAAATTATATGCAATCCTCTCGTGTATTTACACCATTATCGTCCAAAGAGGTTAGCTACATCCGCTAAGGTGAGCTAGTGGAACCACACCCCGTGAAATGTGACATTGAGGGATTTTTCGCTGCCAACACCACTTATGGGTTGAGTGCCCGTATGTAAACCATGAGTAGAAGATGCTGTTGCTCTCCAACCTTCCTTTTTAAGGCACGGTAGCTGTAGCAGCATCCATGCCTTTTATCTCGCTCTACCACGCGCATTCAGGGATACACTATCCATACATTACGAAAAGGAGGGGTCGGATTTCATTCCCCCGAGAGAAAATGAATTAAAAAGGCTGGAAAAAAATGGAGATGGTCCATTAGCATCGAAGAGCTGTGAAACAAATATCAATGACAAGGATTGGGGTGGTAGATAATACACCAAAAGGTTGTTCGGCATCGATGCGGTGAAACATTTCAAAACGATAATTAATTTAAATCCTTTGCGTTTGATGGTAATAAACACGTTTCTGTTATCGATTGGTTTTATTTAAAAACTATTCGTGTTTCATTCTGAACTGGCTTCAAAGTAATTGAGAAATCGATGGTGATTTGCGTAAGATTCGAGAAGTTTTTGACGTTTCTTGAAATAAATCGATGAGAATAGCGATGCGTTTGTGTTCGAAAAAACTTAGTGTTGTTAGAAAAGAAATTAAGTAATTACGTGAAACATAAAAAACCTGGTTCCATCTGATGGCTGCTTAAATTTAATATGCATTTTATTTGCTCAGATATGAGATAACCGCAACGTTTCCAATCGAAATAAGGAAAGTATAGGAGGAAAACTATTTAAATTACAGACCATTATTAAGGAAAAATCTTATTTAAAAAAATTTAAACTCATAAAGCACGTGTCTATTTTTTGCTTTAAAAAAGAAAAAGATAAAGCCAAAAGGAAGTAGTTTTATCGCAAATACATTCATCATTCTAAAAATAGATAATGATCAGTCATATAGTTTTACTTTATTTATATTAAATTAAATTATGAATTAAGGACTAACATTTATAGTAAAGACGATATAATCTTTTTTGTAATAGAGAAGTTCTAAGTCATAAAATTATATCAAAAATAAATCGTTATACTATAAAGTATTATTGATTACAGAGGTGGTACGTATTTATAAAATTCATAAATATTCTCTATTTTATGCTTTCTTTCTGAAGAATATCAGTAAAATAATTAAATGTGACAGGATTAGTTAAAACGAAAATGATGTGCATGAAAATATGTTTAACAGCAATCTATAGCTTAAATAATCTAAAAGTTTCGAATTATAAATACCAAAGCAAATGATCGCAATATTAATAAAAAAAACCACTTGCAGGTATAATTGTGGTTTCATAAGTAATTTGTTAATTTTCCATACCAATTAAATCTAATCGTTTTAGTTGCATATATAATGTTCAATATATATTTTTTACTTAATTCAAAATTCAATCATCATTGTATGGATCAGATTACAGTGGAATTCAGAAAGAAGCAAAAATACATTCAGTAAATTTTTTTTAAATATTGTACAATAAAATACATCAAATAATAAGCGCATGTCAACTTCCAAATTTTTTTTTTCAGGTTTAAGTTTCTTATCTGTACATGATAACGAATTTTCATTCAAAATTTAAGGTTAAATAAAAAAAAAATTCTTAACGTGAAAACATGTTCTTATCAACACAAATACAATACAAACAATAATCCTACATTCAATGAAAACTTAAACAAAATGAGGATGAAAATTTTCAGCCTTAAAATGTGAAACCTTTCAAATAAAGTGTCCATAAAGCATTCCAAGAACTTCTGTAAAGACATCAATTTAAAATAAGGAATGTCGTCCTTATAAGACACACGGCAACAGTCGGCAGATTGTAAAATTATATTATTTCTCAAATTTATCACGGAAAGCACTTTAAAATTTTCAAGAACTTAAAGCACTCCTCTCTTTTTCCTTCACCCCTGGGGTATAATGACTTTTTTTCTCTTTCTTTTACGGGTAAGCCGAAGCAGCTATTTTATTTAAGCACGCTGCGCTCTCACCGCTATTTATCTGAGTCATTTCTTAAAAGCCGGTCTATGTATATATTGTCTTATTATGCCGAGAAAGATTATTCGGAGAGTGCGTGGAAAAAGAACATCTTGGAGAGAAAAATAAGCGCTGTCATGCACGCGAAAAGATGAAACGCTGAAATGCTTACCTGAGCTGGTAATTAAATTAAACTTTTGGACTTCAACGAAAATGTAAAAGAATGGGGCTTCTTGTGCAAGGAAGTTTGATGCCATTAAAAATTTAACTCGGAAAGTTAGAGATGTTGCTTTAAGATGTAATTATAACGCTTCAGCGATTAAAAGTAATTTTCATAATGGCTAATGTGCCCATATTTGTTTGAAAAAGGGAAAGTAAGGCGTTGTTTAAGCAATGTATTAATAAATTTATTGATTTATTAGAATGCTGTACATTGCGAAGTTACTGGTTAAAAAAGCCCACAATACGTTAATATTCGCGTGCATTGACACACACACACACACACACACACATATATATATATATATATAATGTGTGTGTGTGTGACGAACTCACATTATCACCTTCTAATAAACTTTCTTTCTCATTTAAACAGACTTTCTCTTTTGCTTTTACGCCCAACCAAATCGTCCCAAACAATCCTCTTGCGAATCTTACAACAGCTTCAACTTCTTTTAGAAAGTACTAATCATAAGTCATGTGATGTCGATATAAAAATTCTGGTTTGGATCGCAACTTTCGCATCTACATCTACAGTCTGCCTTAACCATGCGCATCTGCCAACAATCTACTTCCATATACTGAATAAGTGAGCTTCCATAAGAGAATTTTAAATGTATAACCGTAATTTTTCATTCTACAATATATCACCAAATAAAAATTGCATTATGATTGCGACTCAGAGTGTTTTGTTATTCATATACACAGAAAAACCTCGTTAACTTGGATAGTTCGGACCATATTCGTTTCGGAATATTAAAGGTCCGAGTAAAACGGAGAATGGAAAAAATGAAACAAAATAAATCAAAATAACAGAAAACCATCCTTATATTGAACAAACGAGGATGAATCATATTCACAAAATATAAAGACGTCTACCTTGTAAACAATAGAAATGCGCTTAAGGTTCTTTTATTGCATCTCACCCAATAAGACCATATAACACCTTATGCCACTTGTCACAAGAAATAAGATGTGTAGCTAAGGTTTTGTCGATTTTGTACAGAATATTTTAAGCTTTCCTCCTCCACTTTCTTTTAATACTTTCATAGCTGTTATACGAATTCACTGAAGAAAATAATATTTCAAAATACGCAGATGAAACAAATAAATGTTAATGTGGAAATTTTCAGATTGCTTCTTAAATAAAAGGGAAATTCTTCGTTCAGATCGATCCGTGTTATTCGGAGTTAAATGATGTAGGTACAATTAAACTAGATTCTACCATACACACACACGCGCGAGCACATCCAACCACTCTGAAAAAAAAAAAAAAAAAAAAAAAAAAAACGAAATGACAGAAATTTTCCCGGTTTGTTTCTCCGGGAAATTAAATAACGTATGATATAGATAACATGGTAATAGATGTAGGGATCTTTAGGTATTTTATATAGGGACTAATTGGCGGTAGGGAATATTCGTATTAGTTCAAAAAGTGGGAAATGCTGATCTTAGAATTTTTGGAATGATGTGGTTGTTTAAACCAAGAGATTAAAAAAAATGTGATTATGAAATAATCAACAATGGACGTATAACTACGGTAGTTAGAACGTAGAATAAATTAAGAAATGTATTAAATTTCAAGGAAATCATTACATACATATATAAGAAAAATTGAATAATATTTTCTGATAAATTAATCTCCAATCTAATTTAATAATCAAAACTTACCTTTGAATCTAAGAGTACTCTTAGTTTCGTCCACAAATGAGTTTCAAAAATTTGGTCAAAATGCTCCCTTTCTCTTTTTAATTAATCAAAGTACTCGTAGATAAAAACTATTCCGATTCTCCTAAAATCTCTTAATAGTTCGGAACAAAACATAATTCAACAATATGAATATTTAATATTTCAGGACATAATTTTTTATTATCCTCATTAGAACTTCAATATTTAGTCATTAAAAATATTCAGACAACAAATCAAAATTTTGTACGGCTCTTAAGTCCCCCTGCCTGCCCTCCTTAAGCATAATTCATACAGATAACATCGTAGAACACATTTTCAAAGTTTTTACTCTCTCAGCCCTTCACACCATAACTTATATTTTCAATACACTCCATAATTGCAACCATTTACGGGGAGTCTCTAAAGCACCGTTCTCACAACCAACGGTCTAAAAATCCATCAAAACTTTTAATTCTCCAAAAAGATCGGCAACAAAGAGCTTTAGAAATTTCTGCAATTAGCCAAAAAAAAAATTACAATATCAAGCGCATTTCCCAAAACTGTACATATTAATCTTCTTTTTTTTTAGAATTTTATGTTTGCTTATTTAATCAAGAGTATGAAACGTTTACGGCGTTTTGAAGAGTTGACGTAATTATGTTTTCAATGAGAGAAGCGCGAGGGAGTGAAAAAAAAAGTTTTTGTGTTGTATTTATTAATATTTTTTTTGTTCAGTTCTTTTCGGCTTTGTTTGAATCGATTACACGAAACTCCAGCGTAAAGTGGAAATCGATAACCATAAACTAGAAGTGCTTTTTTCCTCTTGCTATTTTTACGAGGACAGAAAGATGACGCGTGCTATACCGATGAATTAACAAATTTTTCTCTGCTTTTAAATAAAAAACTAAGAATAAGACATGAATTGAAGCCACAATAACAAAGATATTTTAATTTATTGTTTATTTATTTTTTTGCTGAAGAGATTAAAGTGATACTATATGCATGTTACATTTTAATGTCAGTATAATAAAAAAAATTATTTTTAAAGACTGTCTCAATGCTTCAAGAGTTCGAAATTGTTACTCTAGAAGGTCAAACAAATAGATCTGCCTCATGAAACCTCTTATTAAAAAATTATTGGTTGAATAATGCAGAATAATACTGTAATAATAAATAATTCAGAGAAATTTAAGTATCGGTATACTAGTGTTCGGAACATTTAAAAGTTACAAGATTTCATAAACATTTCTTAAAGAAAAAGTACACTTCTTAAGTGCAAATACAAGAAAAATTTTATGTTTAGATAAGAAACTGAAGAGATGAATTTTTTTCTAACTGATATAGTCGCTTTGAAAATAATTATAATGTTGAAAATATTATATAAATACCTCAAAAATACTTATGGAAAAACTTATACAAAATCTATAATTATGCAAAATTCTTACGAAAAAAAATAAATAAAATAGTTAAATTATACAGTAAGAAATAAAAGCTTAACATTTTGTTTTCATATATCATACCATTATTTCCCATTAGTCAAAATTAATCATTAAACCAACATGCATTTAAGGAAATTCCAGTTCAAAATTTTCAAGTTAAACATATTTATTAATTATAAAGGAAAATAACTCCACGAGAAATTAAAAGCAAGAAAACTTCTCATTTTAAAAAAGTATTTTTATTGTGATAAGAGTCACGTACGTCTCATTCAATTGATAGTATTAAGGCTATCTTTGCGTAATATAAAAAGAGTGGTTCTCAAATAGGAAAACTTTTTTTAACAGAAAACTGCTCTAGCATTGATGTTATATTTTGACGTCACTAGCCTATCATGACGTTATTGTCCTACAGGAATTACACTCTCATTTCAACTAAAATTAATCCGTTTTTCCTGCTATGTAAGTTTCTTCTACAATGAAATACTCAATAGATTTTAAACATTATAGATTTTTGTCAAAAGTAATGTATTTTTGTAGTGTTTCTAAATTTCGAATATAATATTATAAATGGATATACAGGGGGTGGACAAAAATATGGAAACACCTTGTAAAATGCATGTTTGAAAAGAAAGATTGATTTTAATGAAATATGTAGGTGGCGCTGGCGTTTTTGACTACTAACGCCACCTATACAACTTCGTAAATGTGCTAAACAGTTCAGTTGTTGTCAGAGTACTGTTATGTGGGTTGTCATTGCATTATGTCAGAGTTAACAGACTTCGAACGTGGGCAAATTGTTGGAGCACGTATGGTAGGTGCTTCCGAAAGCAAGGTAGCCGAGGTGTTTAGTGTTTCAAGAGGTACTGTATCGAAGATTTATTCCGCATATTTGAAAAGCGGAAAAATATCATCTGCTAAATCACAGCGCGGACGAAAGTGTGTGCTGAGTGATCGTGACAGACGATCATTAAGGGCAATTGTGACGAAAAATAAGAAGACCACAGCTGCAAAAGTTACTGCTGAAATGAATGTTGTGTTACAGAACCCTGTGAGTACCAAAACAATTAGAAGGGAGCTTCATAAACAGGGAATTTCTGGCCGTGCTGCAATTGAGAAGCCACTCATCAGTGATGCTAATGCCCGTAACAGGAAAAGGTGGTGTTTAAGTCATAAAGCCTGGACTATAGGGCAGTGGAAGCGTGTAATATGGTCTGACGAGTCTTCTTTCACATTGTTTCCCACTTCTGGCCGAGTTTACGTCTGGAGAACGCCATCTCAAGCCTATAATACAGACTGCTTGTTGCCAAGAGTGAAACATGGCGGGGGTTCTGTTATGGTTTGGGCAGCCATATCGTGGTTCTCTGCTGGCCCCATGATAACTGTGTCAGGGCACATGACTGCCAAGACTTATGTGAACATTTTGGCAGATCAAGTTCATCCCATGGTACAAACTTTGTTCCCCGATGGTGATGGTGTCTTCCAAGACGACAAAGCCCCTGTTCACACAGCTCACATTGTCCAGGACTGGTTTTCTGAGCACGAGGAGGATTTGTCCCATCTCCCCTGGCCACCACAGTCACCAGACCTGAATATTATCGAACCTTTGTGGTCTACATTGGAACGGAAAGTGCGTTCTCGTTATCCATCGCCAACATCGTTATCTGAACTTGCCACCGTTTTGCAGGAAGAATGGTATAATATTCCCTTGGCACACATACAGGAACTGTATTTATCCATTCCGAGAAGACTGCAAGCTGTTTTGGATGCCAACGGGTTTCCTACACCATATTAAGCAAAGAAACATGTTTTTTAAAAGGTGTTTCCATATTTTTGTCCAACCCCTGTATGTATTGCAACGTCACAAATTTATATGAAAATTGGGAAATTTTTCTGCTTGGAAATGAGCTCCGAATTTGAACCTGGCTGTTTGTTATTAGACGCAGATAGCCGTAAGAGATTAAATTATTTGTCGTGTTTTGAGGCAACTACTCATTAATGAAATAATATTCATAATAAAAAAGAGTATATATATATATATATATCTACCGAAAAATTGTCAGTTTGTGAAGTGAATTTTTTTTTTTTTTTCATATTTATTGTGTATTAAATTTTCGTCGTTACATCTTACCAGGGTGATGGTAATTTGCAAGTATAATTTTTGAAAAATGTCTTGTCTTTACAGGTTAAGAACTGAAGTAGTGCTTGGTTGACACCGCTTGCAGTTTTGAAGAAGATATCAACCTTTTGCAGAAAAATGTGAATTTTTTTCCTTTAAAAATTTTTGCTGGAAGAGAAACAAATGATAATCTGAGGGTGTTGGAGGCCTGGGAAGTACGGTGAATACAACAAAATTTCCCATCTCAGTTCTCTGATTTCCAGACAAGCCGCCAAAGCAGCATGTGGGTCTGGCATTGTGATGCAGTATGATACGATTTTTATTGAATATTGCCGGCCTCTTTTCTTCCGAGTACTTTGTTTAAATCATCCATTTGCTAACAGTATCTATCCGAATTGAGCTTTTCGTTAGATTTAAAAAACCCATAATGTATCGGTCCTTCAACGTCTCATGCAACACACAGCACTTTCTTATTCAGGCTCAATCTCGGCTTAGAGATGGGAGAGGAAGCAGGTTGCCTAGTCTCCCAATAAGCTCTTTTCCATAAGGTTTTTCATAGGCAATCCATTTTTCATTACCAGTTATTATCCTGTTCAATAACTGGTAATGAAATATATATATATATATATATATATAGAGAGAGAGAGAGAGATTCTTCAGTTACGATTTTACAATTTTTTTTACAATTTTAACTTTCAATTAACTTTTTTATTTGTGAATTTAAAAAAAAATGTCTTATTCAATTTAATACATATTCTACACTATATATATGTATATAAATTTTCTTCTAGCTTCTCTTTTCTTATGCATATGCTTTTTAAAATTTTGGAAATAATTTTATGTATATATATATATATATATATATAAGTTAAGGCATGCAATTTCCCGGGTAATTAAAATAGTCATGAAAATATTTTTGAAAGAAAGGGACAAATATAATTAAAAAAACTATTTACTTTTTCTTTTTTTTTCAAAAGCTCTTTATTGCGTCTAAATAAATTCAGCTGTAGATTTGTGAAGATAAGCACACAATTTATAGGATTAACATTACATTTTCGAATTCAAAATGGCAGACAGACGGGAGTTTGAAGGATACTTTCTGCTATATTTTTCGGTATACCCTTTCAAAAAGTACAGTCAAGATTTTTTTTCAATAATGAATGATATTCGGAACTTTACCCACATTTTATAGAAACATAGGCTTTTAAGTTGTAAATGGACATCAAGGCTTATAAACAGAAACACGATTCTACCCAGTCACAGTTCGTCACTCAAGCCTCCCAATCAATCCCACATTAACATGCAACAGCCACTTCTGGGCCCACATTCATTTAAAAATTAATTTCTAACTATCCACCTTAAAGAGAACAGGAAATAGTAGCATGGTCAAGGGGAAAGAAAATCTGATTATCTATCACTTCATCCCTAATGGACACTAAAAAAAGTGGGTTAGGAAGGGTTTTGAAGAGCGACCCTTTCCCCCTCCCTTTATACAGGTGACTCATAAAAATATACTTTCATTTTAACAAACAGCTGTTTGATTGGCTGGCAGAATGAATCACTGGATGAATCGAGTTAGGGTACGACTGTTGAGTCAAATATCGATTCGGAGGCGACGAAGCTTATTAAGAGCCATCGAGTCCAGACCTTGATGATGATGGAGTTTAAAATATCTTTAAAAGACGTAGGCAAAATGAATAAAAAATAATAAAATTGTGATTGGGAGGTTGAACTTTTTGTTAGATTTATAGCGTCTTCCTTTCTTCCCCAGTCGCATGTCCTAAGAAAGTGATAAGGTTTTCCATGAAATTAGTTATTGAGTAAATGCTCTTACTATACATTTCACCTATATAACTATATAGCATTGTGATAGAATGCAAGGTAAGATAGCAAAACAGATTATATAGAAAAAATTTTAAGTTAAGATTTATGCCGTCGGCGTAGCTACTTACAAGAGGGGGACGGTTAGGCTTAGTTTTTTACGTCACATTACAGATGGAACTATGTAATATGTAAAAGATGCAATGAAAAATGAACAGATAAAAAATAGAGAAAAAGAAAAATAGACTATATAAATATTTTAAAGAAAAATAAAAATGCACATCTTGAAATAATATAAGGAGTAATATCGCACGAATGTCTCGTAATATAAAATGGTTACTAAACAATAATGGATTGAGTACTTTACGGAATAAACTGTAACAAAATTTAATTTGAAAATATCAATAGCTATCGAAGAATTGATTATTAGTTTTAGGTATGTCTTACAGAATGTTAAAATATTGCAATAAGAGGAAGCATGAAAATTATATTTTAAAAGTTTATTGATAAGACAATGTCTTTATTTAAAATATAACTAAATAAAAGGGTTTTTTTGGTAACTATTTAAATGACAGATATTTTAAATTGAAAAAATATGTAAAACAAACACACAATAATCAAGTTTCATATCTGTATAAAGACCCGAATATTATTGGTCTAATTAAGCTTCTAAAAAGTAAATTTATAAAAATATAGCTTGTGCATTTTCTTACGGTTTATATATTAGCACACCCAAATTTGTACATTTATGTCAATGTGATAATTATATCCACCATAAATCATTATAAATAAGAGCATTCATTTTTTTAAATAACATTTTCAAAAAAGATCTAAATTATCTGTGTTGAATTTCACCGATTCTTCCTTTCTCATTGATAATGCATGCAGGTGTAAATATAGAACACATCGATCGAAAAAAAGTTTCATCCTTTAATGGACTGGTTTTAAATAAAGGAAGTAACAATATAAAATTAAATTACTTTGATATAACACCAGTTTTTAATAACAGTATTTGAGTAAACAAAGAGAATAATAGGTGGGTATAAAGTGGTTGTTAGATAATAGATTAATCAAGTTTATTAAAAATGAACTGAAATTTTCATTTTTAATTTTTAATAGCACTGCAGAAATGCGTAAAAAATAAAGCTCACTTAAAATTAAATTAATCAATAAATTTAAAGTTAATTTAAAATTCTTTAAGAGCTTTTTCTTTTTATAAAGAATTAAAACAAAATGCGAGAAATACCTTCAATTACTTGATTTCAAAACTAGAGAATCTACTGCATCAAAATATATAAAAGAAATAAAGCAAACAACACATTAAAATGAACAAAATTTGAATTTCTAGGCCTTCATACAATCTGGTAAATGAAGTTTCAGTATCAAATTGTCAGTTAAGTTAAGTATGAAACAACACATGATCTTTCATCACACACACACACACACACACACACACACACA
>BMAW01081201.1:229354-406865 GCA_019974015.1 Nephila pilipes
CACACACACACACACACACACACACACACACACAGATAATTCTAAAACTAAAAAAAATTTCTTCTATATATGAATAAGAATTAGAATTAACTTAAATTACAAAACAAGCGTTAACTTTTTCAAAGCATTTGTAGTCTGACAAAGGAAGACTAAAAATCAAATAGTTAGTGCAATAAATTTAGATTTCTTTTAAAGTTCTCATAAAAAGACAAATAAGAAATTTCAGTAATGGTCATAAAATAAAAGTACTGAAATCTAGAGACGTTCTCGCTGTAATGTTTTGTAAACACCAAACAAATAATGGGATTCAACTTCATATCATAGCAAATAGGACAAAAAGAGTCATAAATAACAATGAAAATTTCCCACTAACAGATCCACATAATTGAATCAAACAACAGATCAGAACTGACATTCCGGAACGGCCCTGGTAAAAAGCAATGAAACAATGATATGTTTTCCAACAAATATTTTTTGTAGAAACATCATTTATTCTCCATCATCACAAATGTTTTGTTCCATTTTTGGCACCAGAGATGTCTTCGAGCACTTTTTTTTCATTGAATTTATCTGGCATTGCAGAAAATCTTTTTTCCTTCTAATTCTCCGGCTAGCATCCAAACATTCTAGTGACCTCGCCAGCGCCAACTGAAGAATGAAAACTTATTTTTTATTCTTTGTATCTTAAGAATCATGAAAGTATCTATTTTTTGAGTGGATGACTAACACTTGAATAACACGCGTTTCCCTTTCTGTTTTTGATGAATCAGACTCCTCCAGTAGTGCCAAATGGACTAGTGCAACAGGTGCAGTTACCTGTTCCTTTTTTTTTCATTTTATAAATAAACGGATTATTCATGCCAGCTGTGTAAAGCGAATGCACTTTGAAAACAATTGCGTACAATCACTTACGAACATCTACATGGAAAACACTTTTTCCCCTTTAGATGCTGAAGAAAATTTATTCCTATTTGTATATAATTATTCAAAAATTCATAACGAATGATAACATGCTTTCAAATTGATTGATTCAAATATTTGCTCGAAAACAGAAGTATTCGATCAGGTTTGGAAATTATTCAACACAGGAAATATACATTTCATACTAATTATACAAGAAATAATATAATATAGTATTATAAAAATTAGTAAGTTATAAGATATAATATAAATTTAGTTCTCAGGGCCAGTTTTTCTTAACAAGAGCAAGAAAGTGCAGGCTTTTATTTCGTTAATACAATTAACCAGCATTTATAAGAATACTAGAATCATGTGTCTAGGTATATAATATTAATTTATATCCAACATTCATCTATGATGTCTAAAATATTCAATACAAGAAATATTTCTTTATTAAATAGCTGTTTAATGATTTGGTTAAATTATAATCACTCGATATTATTAACATTAAGAGTACACAATGTTTCAGAAAATTCTTGACTTCTATACATATTTTAAGTGAATATTGAAAGTTGTCCTCATTGTTACAGTTTCATTTTTTTTTTCAATCATGTTTTATTACTTCTGCGACGGCTCTTTTCAACAATGATGACAGAAGTTAAAACGCTTTAATAGCTAGCCCGAAGGGTAATTCTTTTCGATCTATTTGATAAGAGCACTCAAATAGCGACCGGACAATTTTTATCTGAACCGGCAGATCGAGGGTTCAAATCATCCTTGCCGCTCAAGGACAACGGACTTCCTCTCCCCGATGAGACAGAAGAAAACATTTACCCTGAAGTGGTAACTCACGGATTTTATTCCAGCTGACAACATAACCAAGAACTACTGGCTATGTACTATCGACGTCAAAACTGCCTATGTGTGTAAAACTAAAACAATCGTACATAAATCACTAATGATGAAAATTTGGCTACGACACACACGGCATATAGACCCGAAACTAGAGTCAGGCGATGACATCAAATGCCCCCCCCCCCCTAAAAACGAAACTCAATACAACAGAGAAGGGATGTATATCACTTGCAGTTATGGCTGGAAAAACAGCCTGCTATAAAAATATCGTTCTGAATGTTTGTATCATCACGATGGTACTGAAGAGAGAATAAGCGGCGGCTCTCATCAACAACCAACAACATAAATTTAATCGCCTCAATAAACTAGCCAGAGAAAGGTTCCTTTTTGATCCAGTTGGTAAAAGTACCAAGTAGAAAAAAGTGACCGGATAAGTTTTCTTCAGACCGACAGATCGAGAGTTCAAATCATACCTATCACTCTAAGCCAATCGACCTCTTCTCTAGATGCGGCGGGAAAAACATCATCCGCCGAACTTCAAAATATTTTTCTGCCTTATGATAATAACATTCAGTATTTTTTGCTTTCATAAGGTTGTAAAATTATTTAATCACATTCAAATAAAATTTTCAATTTTTAGACTATAATAACTATATAATTCACAAAGGAAAAAAATATGCTTGAGGTTATACATTTGTGATCAATGAGTAACATTCAGACGCGTGTTTTTTATCGTATCTGCACGATATATTTCTTTAAAAAGCGCAAATTAAAAATCCTTTTTGTTATTAAAATTTGATATCCCCAAAGATTATCTCGTATTTTAAAATGAAAGGTTTGATTAAATATTCATCATCATTTTTAAATTTATGATGTGCAAATAATGTAACCTTTTTTATATAAAAGAATAAAAATGTTACATTGGTCACACATACCATGCACGAAATGCTTATATCAATCACCTATTCCTTTTAACAAAGATGATACAACTTTCAACGAATTTTATAACCAGAGATTATCACAGCAATATTTAATGGATAAACCCTTATAAATAAATTACACTGCAATACATCCCTTTCCGGTTAACAATTTCCTGGCAGCAACATTTGAAATGTAGACACATTGTAAAAGATTATCACATATCAAAGTTGAATTGACGTAAAAAAATCATTTTACAAAGGAAAATACGAAATAAAAAAAAATTAACACTGTTCTACAGATATTTCAAGTTATCTCATTGAAAATGTTCATAAACTTTAAATTTGGTAATGGTTATCAGCTACTATCTCTGCCAGTTGAAAACTGTTGAGCCAAAACTTCAACGAAATAGAAGCGAACGGAACAGAATTACTTATAATTTACAGAAGAAAGGGGAGAAAAAACTCCCAACCTGCACCGGTAGCTAGGGCATTACACCATAATGGTCCTCACCCTTTCCTGGCGAGTGATAATCATATTGCAGCTATCTTCGTCCGGAGATCCATAGATGGCAGACAGCGTCTTTGACAGCTCTCTTTCCACCCCAAAACCAATCATTCATCACCATCAGCGGAACTGTTTCTGTCCGTCCAGCATAATTTCGCAGATGATTTATTGCGCCGTTTGCCCTACTTCGATTACAGCTCGTCGCATCTTAGAAGTTGTGAGTCGTCCTTTTGAATAATTTGATGGAGATTAACCCATAAATGGGTTCTCCGCTTTTATGGATGTTTAACTCTGCTAGATGATAGATGTCGATTTACGATTTTCCTGGGACAGAAATTTAAAAAAATCGCAAAAGAAAAGAATTTGGTATTTATTTACGATTACCTAGGACGGCGCAAAGGTAAAATTAATAGTAAAATAAGCGTTCGAGTATTTAGGATAAGCTTTGACGTCTGAAAACTACTTCCACTACAATAGAATACAGGAAGACCGATTCACTTAAGATAATTAAGTTACAATAGGTAATTAACGTAACATAAATAACACAATGAAAATATATCTTGCATAATTCTGTTTTTGTAATTTGAAATTAAGCGTTTTATAACGTGTTTTTTGTTATGATAAGAAAACCTCATTTTAATTCAAAATGCTTCGCTGTTTTATCAAAATGAATTTTGTTCTAGTTTAATTAACATTTCAGCAAAAACTATAATTAAGGAAATTTGGCAAAATGATTTCATAAGTTTGAGGCACAATATAAGTGATCATGATGTCAACTGACCTGAGATGGTCACCTCACTCCTCAAATTAAAGGTTCTGAAACACAATCATCATTGGTGAAATTAAGGTAGAAAATTCATGACAAAGACTTAGTCATCAGATAACTGCAGCCTGTTATTGAACTAAATAGAAATAAGTAAATATATTTTCAATTATCAGAATATTATCTATTACAATTCAGTAAAAAAACTGATGAATATAAGTCACTCTTCCTTCGAAACAAATTAACAACAAATAAATTTAAGGAAAGAAAAGGAACAAAATAATTCAAATATGAATGAAAAGTATAAAAAGTTATGAAAAATTTATGTACAACACCATCAGTATTACGAGTCAGAAATTTGTAAATAAGAGTTAACACTCCATAAAACACTAAACGCAATGTTTAAACTTCGCTGCTGGATCGATTGAATGATTCGTTGCTTTATTGACGTCGCACTTAGAAGCGACACGGAGAGTATGGGTGACGGACCTTGCAGTTTTGAACCTTGGGACAAGTGAAGAAGACGGCATCTAAGGCGGCACCCAACTCTTCTAATTTCAACACTATTTCAAAATGAGGAATTCAACAGATTAAACGTGTATCAGTCCCTCTACATGACGTGTGTTTAGTGGAGTCAGGACTCGAGCTCGCAACTCTTCGGTAAAACTCCGTTCATGGCTTGCGAATCATGACCACCCGGCTACCAATGCCACTAAACTCCTTTATAGGATATTTAATATGCAGATAATTCATTAATTTTTATATGTGAACAAAACATCATAAACATTTAATTCTCAACAATAAACTTTTAAAAATTAACGGATACAGATCATGAACGGAAATTTTCTCAGTATTCTAAAGTCAAATTTACTATGTCTCTCATAACAAGCAAAATAGTCTTAAAATTTTCCTGTTATATTAAAGATAATCGTTAGAGGAGTAATAAATTAGTACAATTTGAGAAACAAGAGTGTATTGCAATGTATTGCAATTTGAGAAACAAGAGTGTATTGCAATGTATTGCAATTTGAGAAACAAGAGATAAGTAATCAAGATTTAATAATCGGAGGTGCAATTCTAAGTTGATTTTCGATTCAGCAATCATCGTTGCATCAATGTATCGTCTAGCCGCTATTTACAATAAAATGCTCAAAACTAATAATGTGTTTTGAAGAAAAACCAGCCGAGGAGAATGAATTTCCATCTGCTCTTTCTGAAACGGTACAAACATTAATTATATCTTTAATGATTTTTCAAAAAGATATTATTAAATTAATTTTGATAATGAATAAAGTCTTTCTCAGCTTCTTAATTAAAAAATGTATTATGCAGTAATTAAGTGAAATAAGCGTTAATGATTATACGATAATGAATAACGAAGGAACAAAATATATTCTTTTATATAGCACATTATCTGAACTTCTTGAGGAATCTTAAGGAACTATTCCGTCAATTTTTAAATAAGTCATAGAAAGAAGGCTAATTTTTAAAGTTCTAAAGACGATTCTATTTAGAACAATTTTTGTAATACGTCTCCCAAGTTCTTCAACATCCAGTGGTGTTATGAGAAAACTTTTCACGGCAAAGCGCTTTCTCCTAGTCTTTTTCTTTTACGCAGTTTTCAATAAATCTTTTTTGTTAAATTACAGTTTGAGAAATAACTTTTAAATCTTTTGAATGCGTAATTACAGATTAGCTTATTCGATTCCTGCGCTTTATAAGAAAGGGAAGAAAGAGGGGTCGGAGGAGAGGAAGCTTTGCCGAATATAATTCTTTCTTCCAAGTTTTAAGTACACTTGACGCGGCGTCTTATTATTTCTTTTTCAGAAACTTCAGTCTCTGTATGACTATAACAAGCAATTTATTCTTTTTGAAATGGAATGCCATGGGGAGAGCGTAATTACGAACAGAATGTAGGATTTAGGAAACGGTCATAGGGGTTGCAGGAGAAGATGCCAACAGTTTTATTTTGTCGCCAATCTCTGAAACAGTTTTGCGCGAAAATAACATATGACCGATTGAAGAAGAAAGAATTTGATTTGAAATCGAGTCATGAATTTTATAATAGTTGATTTAACTTTATTCATGCTCAGTGAAAAATGCGTTAATCTTTAGATCAGCTATTATACAGTTCTCTCTCTCTAGGAAAATTTCGTACTCTTTACTAGCATCAAGTATAAAAACATTTTTTAAAAATTATTCAAAATTAATCCATTACAAGACAAAAATTCCGAGATTAAATTCCTTTACAGATTGTCGAACTGAATATCAAAATTTAAAGCATCGAAGATACAATTCTGTTTCATATTCGTAACCTGATGCCCATTGGAATTTTGAATAATGAGAAATTAGCTTTTATGTTCTATCCCCTCTTTTGATCATTATTCCGCATTATGAGGTCACATATTTAACAAAGTCATTTAAAATTATATTAAATTAAAAAATTACTGCTTTTTTTTTGGGGGGGGGGGAGATTAAGATTCTGAAATAAACATCAACTGATTTATCGTAAATGATAAAAATTTCAAAGAAGCATACATTTATGCAAACCTGCTTTTAATGGATTCAAATATCAGTTACTAATGTACGCAAATACAAAAACAGTGGATTGTGAAACAACTATTTATACTTATTACAGAATTGTTAAGTATTAAATGATAAATGACATTAAAAAGGGGGCTAAACTAAAACAATGTTGAATTCTACTCAAAACCAAGAAAAAATGTTCCAAAGATACATACATTCCTTATTATACTAAATCATAAATATATTTTATTACTTCAGTCATTTCTCTTTTGTACAGAAAAAAATCAATATAACATTAAGACTATTATATGTAAAGGATATATATCTAAAGTAAATGCCATTTTATTGGCGACGTTGAAGCTAGTTGGCGACAAAAATCGCAATAGCTCTTACATCTCTCAAATTCCTCCTCTTCATCAGTTATTTGTTTTGAAACCGGATCCCACAGATAGGTACCCTGCATCTTTTCTCTCGGTAGCAATCTCCGGGATGCGAGGTAACAATGGCGTCCCGTTACAACATTTAATTTGTCCACACTGTATCTTTCGCAGGAACTACAATTAAATCTTCTTGCAGGTGCGCTTCCTCGATAAGCAAGTTCATGTTCGCTGAGTAAATTTACTCAGACTCTTCATTAAACCTGGTGGGCGGCGCTTGTATTCAATGATGGACGTCTCGGGGCCGGCTGATGGATGAATGATGGGCCAGTTGGGGAGCAAAGGGCCCAATCGTTAATTATTAATTAGCGCCTTTTGTGTGTGAAGGTTTTTGGGTCTCTCTTTTCGATGATAGTAGTTTTCTTAGAACTTCTTTAAAGAATTTTTTTTCATTGCTTTCCCGTTTTAGTTGTATCATGTGGCCAGCAGAAAAGGCAAATTTAAGTTCTAAGGAATGGTTAAAGAGGAAGATGTTGAATGCTTCAGATTTTATAAGATAAAAGTATTGATAATCCATATTTCATTAAGTAGTCGCACGCTATGCTGCAATAGCTTTTAAAAAAGGATATAATACGTAACATATAAAGGGAGTAAAAAGAACTTTTTAAAACTTAGTTATAAGAATAATTAAAGTGCAATTTAAAGTTATCATCACGCACTACGAGTACACAGGACATTAATTATTGATCGGAATAAAGCAAAATTGGATCCGTTTATTAATATACATTGTTGTTTTCGCAACACCCTTCATATTATGTACATCTGTTACACTCAATATAGAAAAAGATTTTAGGAGCAATAGAAATAAAATATTTAAATACAATTTTTAATTAGAAAAAGGAAAATTACTTAAAAAGCTTAAAGAAAGCGTTTTCAGATAAAATAAATAATTTTTTTATATAATTATAAAAATTAGCGAAAAAACAAACAAATTTAAGTGTAGGAAAAACTAATAACAACGCGAAACGAGTTTTGATAATCCTATAACAGTTCAATTGAATTTTTAAAAAAATATAAACTAGATTCAATTTTAAAATGCATTTAATTTGTTTTTGGCGAATACATTTTATGGAGTAATTTATAACAATAGATTTTTTAAAACAAGCCTAATTTAAAAATAAAATTAATGATTTTATTTTGCTTATTTAGAAACTCCCAATTTTATTTATTTTTTATTAATATGACTAAGGAATATTATGAAACTGACATATGAATTTAAAATTACAATCTTTCCTTGCAAAGAGAACATTAAACATATTCAGTTTTAAATAGAAATTCTTTTTACGTCATTTCAAATTACGAATATATTAAAATAAATGAAACATTAATTAATTCATTTCATATACATTTATTTGATTCTCAAGTAAATTTCATTATTCGGCTTACTTAAAAAATTACATATTTTTATTACAACCATTCAATCATTTGAGAAACGAACGGCTTAATAAATGTATCCTTCTTTCCAAATGGTAAAAAATTTAACAAAAATGCATTTTAAATCAAAGAATTCAAATGCAATACACAATAGTAATTATGTTGAAGGAAAACTTATCTTCTATGAAAAGTCACAAATATTACAAAAATAATGAAGTAATTAACTGAGTATCATGAAACAAGATACACATTAATCCCCTCCCGTTAATAATTTTCAAAATTTCCACCACAGTTCTTTAATGATTCAATTGACTTAGTTATCGTCAATTGAATGATTCAACTCATTTAGTTATCGTCAAAATCAAAGACTTACACGATTGCAATTTACAACAGCTATTGAAAAAAAGAAACTTTTTTTTCCATATCCAATGTAAAAGATAGTTCATACAATAGTAAAATTTCAATTTTAATCATTTAATCTTCAGATTATAAAGAATTTATCACAGCGATTGTTGATCCAGGGAAGTACATTCGAATAAAATTAAAAAATAACTTATGCTATGCTAATGAATAAGAAAGATAAAAAACAAAGAATAATTCATAAGTAACCAATGAATAAATAAAGCAAAAATCAAGTAAAATAATTGTTTTGCATTTCAAATGAACATATAAAAGCAAAAAAGAAAGAAAGGTTTTTAAACAAGTGGAATCTCCTATAAAAGTTTTCAATACTTCTATAATTCTTTCTTAAATGTTCCAATAATTATGAAATTACAAATCATATCTAAATATATACATTTCATACACTGAATTCACTTAATAATAAATTGATTAATCTATTACATCACAATGATTCATTTGAACTGCACGAAAGAAGAAGGGAGAAAAATCGTTCTGCAGTACATATTTGACATGTGTCAAAAGGAACGTGTTAACGAAACAAATTTTATGAAACATCTTGCTCTAAATGACTATGTTGAAAAGCAACAAAACCGGATTACAGACCCAGTGTACCGAATGAACACCAAATTGAAAATAAAATCCTAAGCTTTGATAGAGTTTATTTTACGAATCCGATCCTTTATCTGGGCATCCCCAGCGGAAATCCACCTTTTCCCGTGCGCACAGCAAACCCTTTTAGCAAGATACTCCATCCGCAAACCGACAACGACAGGCCGCACGCCATTTATCAAGAGCTCCCGACATTAATCATTTCCGAAAATTAAACTTGGCAATGGCCCGTTTTCACAAACATTTCAATGAAAGATGGCGAGGCATAAATCACGGGCGACGGATGCGAGCCATTGTTTAATGCCTTGTGGAAATTGTAATGACTGTCAGTGCAGTGGAGATACCGGAGGTAAATGGCCGATGAAGTGAGATTTTGGGAATATTAGGAAATAAGGAAAATGCAAATATACATATAAAGCATTTCCTATACGCGGCATTAAATCTAAACGACGATCGAGATGTAGACAAATGAAGTGGCTTCTACGTTTGTTGGGGGAAATGAAAATGACATTGCAGCGGTCGATTGAACGAGAGAGTTGCCAATAGTAGATCATTAAAGGAGCCGTGTAGAAAAAAAAGAGTTAAAATTCAATTTCAATTTATGCATCTGTAGTATTACTTTGGAAAATGATGAAAGCAATTAATTACTCTTGAAAGGCATTAACACATACTTATTTGAAACAATATTAGTGAACTAAGATAAGATCTGAATATGTACAAGATAAATAATACAACACTCAAACACATAGTAATCAATATCAAAAATATTGTTTCAGTTTCACGAATATCACAAACACACACAAAAGTACATAAAATTAATTAATATTAATACATAGCTACAACAGCTCAAAGGACTATTCGGTTCTATTTATAGTAAAATATTTAAAAAAATTCTTGATAATATTCGCCATTATCTCTTTTCCATTAAGTTGACATTAAACAGTGCTTATAAGGTCACATTCACTATGCAGAAGGTTGCGTGTTCAGATCACGTCCGGGTCACCACTTGTGGCGGTCGCGAAACGGCAGCGTAGATTCGAACCCTGGACCAAGGGGTCCGAAGATGACGGGCCTACCAATCAGGCCGAAAAGATATCCCCTCGGGCTGGTTGAGTAAGGCCTTTTAACCAGTGGCGCTGCTGTAGAAGGAAGTCGCTACAAATATATTAATCTGATAAATAAACACTACATTACAAAAAAACCCTCAAAAGTGAGAAATACTGTTTTAATAACAGAAATTTTCATTTGTCTCCATGATCTTGATTACTTTTATTGAAATTTCCCAATTAATAATATTATTGCATGCTCATTTGTTAAAGATGCAATATTTTAAGAAATTTTAGTTAAGGTTTGTTACATATTTCCCTCTCACTATATGAAAACCTGTATCATTTATGTAACAGCCAATTAATTAAAAAGAACTGCGAAGCTTGACAGTTTAATTTCCGCTTTTCAGAGCGCTACATATTTCTTTTTTTATCATCAACCATGTCGTTTAAACTACGAATTAACTTGTTTCCAACTATATACTAATTTACATGATCTGTACAATAATTTGCAACGAAGAAGCAATCAATATTTTAACAGTCCAATCAGAATGACACAGTTCCTCAGCATACATCATTTCCAGGACAAAAACATCAAAATACCCTGTCACAATAAGGGACGTAACACGAAACTGGATCCGCCACACATAACAGCAGTGATAAAATACCCCAAAGGGAACCGTAAGTTTCATCCATTAAGGAAATTAATTAGCGCAATATTAATTAACGAACAGATATTATTAATATTCATAAGCATTAAGCTCCGTGGACGCTTTGGGGGATCCACCATTTTCCTGTTCCTTGTAATAAGCGTTTGGCAACTTGGGGAGACTGGGATGGAGCGAGTTTTAATCCGACTCTTGTCCAAGAGTAAATGGCTCGTCATTAAACTGTACCAACGGCAATGTTATAAGGTGAATGTTCATTAGTTTATCGGATTAGAAAACATGAAGTGTTTTCTGTTTAAAGGGAAAAAGAAGTTATCAGAATGACAACAGATATATTTTTTCACAAAACAATCAAATATGCGTACATAAATATATTATTAAATTTCTGAATTGATAAAGTAATTCAAGTAGTCATGTAAGAGACTAAAGAGCTTTAAATATTTAATAATTTATTGTTACTTAAATATTTTAAATGTAAGTATTTAAGATACTTTATTTGAGATATTTTCAATTCAGTAACACAAAAATTATTTTTGGCAAAATTCATTTGTATTCCATTACAGTACACCAATATAACAAAATAATTAGCAATAACTTGTAAATAAGTTTTATAAAAAAAATTGTGGTCAAAATAAAATTAAAATTGACGAAGTTTTTATATTTTGTTAAAGACTGATAAATTGAGTATGCTAGCACAAAAGGAATAGTTAACATTAATATAATAATACTAATAAACTCCTTTGGAAGTACAAACTGTTGTCATATATTCTAACTGATATGACTGAAATATATGGTATCATCTATAAAGAAACATATGATACACGGAAACGGTTCCATTATAAAACATAGTAGAAGATAGTAATTAATTTCATATTTTACTTTACTTGGATATTTTTCATATTATAGTACATATGCTGACAAAAAATAAAATTTCCTTTGATTATGCAGATTAAAAACGGTGAATATATATTAAGAGCTACCAGTTTCAATATTATTTTTTAAAAATTAATTTCTCTACTATATTTTTATTTCGGCAAAATCTCAGAATTTTATTTTGAGTAAATATTTAAAATGTTACAAATACAGATACATGAGGGAATGCATATTATAAAATATATTCTCTAATTCAGCTGTTCCCATATTTAATTTCATTTACAGATACTCAGATTCATTTTTTAAATTTTACATCCAGTATAACCTAATTCATTATTTAACATTTATTCATTGTGAATAACATTTTTGTTATTATGTTTCTCAATTTAAAAATAAATCTAAACAAAAAAAATTTCATTATAAGTAGCGAAAACGAAAAAAATGCTTAACATTAAATTTTACAGGACAAAATTACAAACCATTACAAGCAATTTATACAATAAATTCCTGAAACAAAAGTTTACTATTTTTTTTCCAGAAATACCGAACAAACTAAATAAACATACACATAAGTCTTTAACAACAACTAATTGTTTAATGGGCAAACATGAACTAAATGCTCTCTTTTAACAAACATTTCTTTTTTTTACAAAGAATTCATTATCGAAAAATATTAATGGAAACTTTTCAGCTTAGTTTTGATATTGCCTGAAATGTAACAAGACTAGGGACCATTAAATACCCTTAATTAACTCAACTCATTACAAAGACTGAAAGAGGTTGTTCAGATATGACTTTTTAATAATTTGGACTTTGCCCTTCATTTATGGAACAAAGGCACTGTTTCCTCCCTCTCTTTATCGGCTTTGAACACAAGCTTGTAAAAAAATAACTATAAAGAATTTTTCTCTCGAGTATATTTTTTCCTCCTCCCATTTTTTTCCCCAGCTCGTCTCCATGAGACATTTTTCCTAAGTGGAAAGGTTCTTAAACTTTTTAATTATTATTTTTTCCCCTCTCTTACTCTTTTTAACGTATTTTTAATGAATGTCCAAACAAAAAATGAAATAAGACCTTTTTATAAGACTTTTTTTCAATATGTACTCCGAAAAACTCTTAACAATAACGAAGAGATTTAGAAAATGTAAGGTTAAACATAGAAAAAGTCTGCAGAGGACAGCAAAATATGATTTTTTCCCCTTCTTTTTCATAATCTTGTTTTTGTGTCCTCTTGTTTCGGCTGCCAGTAAAAGGTCCACTTAATGACTACAGCGATTTGACAGAATTCGGTTTGTGTGTGTGAGCGTTTTTTTGTTCTTATTTAAAGTTTTTCCGGCAACTAACAATGTCTTATTTGTTCCGGAACATAAAATGACAAGCGCGAGAGCAAAAATACTTTTCGAGTCTCTTGTTGCTACAAAGGTTTTATTATAAAAGAAGGCCTTGGAACGCGGATATAGTAAGAATACATACTACAGATAATATGTGATTCTCAAAATTTCTCGAGATTATAACAGATATATCTTTAACGACAGAAAATTCAATTTATTAAAAAAAAATTTATCTAAAACTAATATGTTTTTCGAAGAAATTAAAACTCTTTTAACTTTTCAAAATAATGAATTTTCAATACAGATAATTGTTTAATATTACAAAGCACAGCTCGTTGATAAGATAAATAAGATTTCGTAATCAGTACACTGAAAATTTATTCGGGTGCAATTTTAAATTTAAAAGAAGTATTGAAAGATGGGGCCAGAAAATATTTATGAATAGCAGCAAAATGAAACCGGAGTAGGGAAAATATTACGTTTCAAGATAAAGTTTAGTAGGTTTAGCAATTTTTCCGCATGAAATATTATCCTCTGCAAGTGTTTATATATATATATATATATATATATATATATATACTTATGTATCTCTATTTATGTAATTTATAAATATATATAGTTATGTATGAGTAATTGATAACCAATAGTTGCATTTACATTCATCAGACGTGTTTACTTTTAGGTGTTTGCATAAAATCTACAACATTTAC
Organism: Nephila pilipes; assembly: GCA_019974015.1. Taxonomy (NCBI): domain Eukaryota; kingdom Metazoa; phylum Arthropoda; class Arachnida; order Araneae; family Nephilidae; genus Nephila; species Nephila pilipes. The sequence goes on from BMAW01081201.1 coordinate 243,274, forward strand.
AACCCAGGAAATTTGTAAAGTAATTATAAACATACCGACAATAATTGTAATTTCAAATTTTTATGTTAATACAAATTTTTAAAATTTTAATTTAGTGATTTATATTTTCCTTACTTTTCATGTAAATATTATTCTATATTTAAAATTTATAAGGGTTTATTTAAAAAAAATACATTCTTTATGAAAGAAATAACCACATTCCATACTATATTGTAGAAAATATCAACTCTATGGAAAAAGTAGAATTTCAAGAAAGTAAACCAGATTTATAAAAAATATATTTCGATTAAAACACATGATGAAGTTTTCACTTTAGCGTGGTATGCTTAGTTACAATTTTAAAACTCAATTTTCTATCATTCTGTTCATAAAATTCTCATTAATTATACATTTAAGGAATCAGCGTAGGGCCTTCTAAGTTTCAATAGTAAAATAAAAAAAAAAAAAGACACAAAATTTGAAGCAGTTTAAAGTCTCAGTTACCTTAATAAACTTTTAAAAATCTTCTGGTAAGAAAATTGACTTAAAATAACGAAATAAATTTTCGATTCTACATCAACGTTATAGTTACGCAGCTAAACTTTCAAAATTTTGCATCAGCTAAATCAGAAGAAATTTATATTACGTAAGCCACACAAGAATTAAATTATCATCAAATTTTAAATTTAGAAGAAGGGAAAAAAAAAAACAAAAAAAATTCTAATTATAAACACTTAAAAATTTATAAGATAATATTTGCACATGTTTATAAAAAGAAATGTATAAGGATTTAAATTTAAAATGTGGAAAGTGCATTTTGCACAAGCGTATTTATTTTATTCATCATAAACATCGATATCTGCAACCCTATTCTGTTACAACGCTACAAATCCCATCTTTCCTCACCTATTGAAATTCTCTTTGTCGAACATTTCGTTTTGACATGTGTTTGCCGAGTCTCGAGCTTATCGGTTTCTAGACCAGTTTCGCACACCGTCACTAAAAGCATGGAAATAGTGGAGGGATGTACAAATAGACAGTGATACCGGCGACAAAGAGCGAAATATCGTGACCTCAAAGATTCAGGCATCATCGTGTTTACGATGTGATGGAGACTATCATAATTCAATACCACCTTACTTTTTTTAAAGATTTTTTTTATTTTACGTGTCTTTGAAGCGAGTTTATTTTTTCCGACATTTACTTACTTTTGAAAAGCAGCTTCGCTTAGTGAGGTAGGATAAAATTTGTTCTACAGGAAAAATCATTTTTCGTGTTTCATAGATTCGACTCCATTAACTCATGTGATGCGGGGAAGGCGTGATGAAAGGGGGCGACACGCATATTGTAAGGTGGTGGTGTTATGGCTGGAAGTGTGTATGGAAATACTCTTGATTAAATAAATTGAATTTAGTTATTTAAGTATTACACGTTAAAAGTTCGAAGGGCAATTTATGAAACGTTTGATGTCAAAAGTTAATCATAAATGCTTCGATAAAACTCCTGGTAAAAATTATTTAGAGTGAAAATGTGCTTTGAAATTATTTTAACTCAATTCAGGTCTTATTACAATCAAGTTATTCTCTTATAGAAATATTGATATGAATTTTCATTTCACACTATTTCTCTGCCATCATCAGAAAATCGGCTAAAATAAAGAATTTGAGATTTATACAAGAAAAAGGAAATTGTAATAAAATCATTAAGGAAAAGAAAAGAAAAAAAAATTACTTTGTGGCAAATAGAACAAAACCATGTTAATAACGTGTCTTGAATTCTCAAATATATTATAAGTGGGAAGTACATCTTTACGTAATTTTACTTTTCTATTATAACAGAATAGCAACAGTATACTATTTAATATTTCTATTTAGTGTTCATTAATAGTCATGTTTTTAATTTGTCAGTTAAAGCCATGACAACGAAATAAAAAATTCAACTAAAAACAATAAGATATTCATAGACGGAGCAATAAAATTTAAAGAATTAGTTGGATAAATTTTGTGATAGAGAAGAAATAAGAGCGTGTAAAGAAAAAAAAAATTATTTCTATACGAATTATAAAAGAAGAAATTTATTAAGTTAGATGTAAAAGACTTTAAATTTTAGGATCTTGGTAGTAAAACAATTCAAATTCTGTCAGCACTCCTCATCAATTTTATTTTATGCACACAAAAAAATTAAAAAATTACTGTTTATTATACATACATTATTATTCACCTTTGATTTATATGAAAGTTTATTACGAATATGAACTTATTAATTAATAAGAAACTAAAAAATCGATTATTTTTAGCAAAGGGTATTTTTATGTTTCCCTCTTATTCGTAAAAGTACAACATTTCAACTGAATTCTTTTAGCACTATTCTAATTCTAAACAAGTCCATGTTTAAATACACTCTATTTAAGTTATGTGCTGTGCCTTTCTTGAATAGCAACCTCAAAATCATAACTTAAGGCAATCATTTTCTACAATACCTGAGCTTTAAGGCTATCATCTTCAAATGGTAAAGAAACCAAACTAAAACTTTTTTTTTTCAATTAGGCGAAACATTTCTCAACATTAAAATCAGTTTTGTAGTTATAACACACGTATTATTTTATCACATTGCTTCCTTAAAACTTATAAAAATTTCAATAAAAATATAATTTCTCTCACCAAAACACAAAGTTAAAAAATCATTTGGAATTACGTTATGAAAGAAGTTAGTAACATACAGACAAAAAGGGGGAAATTATTGATTCAAACACAAATGATTAAAATAAGCATCTTTTACGTTTCAGAACATTCAAATATATTATAATGGAGCATTTTTATATCTGAAAATATGCTTCATACTTTAAGAAAAGACATTTCAAAAATGGCATGCGCGAACTTATATTTTTTAAAATATCCAGTTTGTATTGCTTACTAACAGTTTAATATTCGTTATTAATTATGATTTGGAGATAAAATCGAGTTAGGATAAAAGAATATCGAGTTATTCTTTTCTTAAAACGGTTATTGATACTTCTTTGTGGTCCTATTACGAAACATCATCCTAGAGCTGTAGTTGGGTAACGGTCCCCGTAGACAATGTAATGCCTTTAGAAATCACTTATTTCTTCGGGGCTCTATCAAGCGGGTCATTTACCCACAATCCCCAAGAACCCCGTAATCTCTCCCTGACGTCACCATTCCTCCCCGGACTCGCAAAGAATCACTTAAATTAAAGGGCACAAAAAAGTGCATAAAAGATTTAATACCAAAGAGTCTTTCGAATAAAAATAAGGAAAAAAAGAAAAAATAATAATAATAAATGCGCACGAAATTTTGATGATCCCGTGTTCAAGTATTATGATCGAAAAATGGAATTCTAATGTATTTTTCACGAAGATTTAGCTTAGCACCGTTACAGGACATAATCATTTATTGTCTATTAAGTGAAAGACTTTACGTAGGAGTCGGGGAAAAAGGTAAAAGAAGTGATCCAGAATTTTATCAACGGAGGGTGAAATGTAGGGAATAGCTACAAAGGTGTTTCTCTCGTCTATTAGGGTAATAATATTTATTTTTTTGACCTAACAGTCCGAAGAAAGAGGAATTTTCATCTTTATAATAATGGATCACCGGCACATATTACATAGAAATGGTCTACATTTATACACAATCTGTTTTTGAAACAAACTATATTTGAGCAAGATTCTAACAGCCACATTGCTTTCTCATAAAATATCTCATTTTAGTGGAAGAAATTTTTTTCCAAATTTTTAAGTATAATTATTTTAGAATTACTCGAATTTACATATAGTCTGCATTGAACAAAAATTCTAAAAATATTTACTAAAAGAGAAAATGCATATAGAAGAGGATTTTCGAGCCAAAATAAACAACTTTCTTTTGAAATAATTATGGACTTAATCATTAATTCCTTAGATGAGATATGCTAAAAAATACAGAACCTTTTTTTATTCTCTTTCACTATATTTAAATTATCTTAATTTGAAAGGAATATTTATTCTTATGTGTTTCTATTGACTTTACTTGTCATTTTAAAATCAATAAAGGATCATTTACAATCAACGTCTAAAGTTAATTGAAATATAGTTATAAAAATTTTATTTTTAAAACATTGAATTTAAAATACATTATAGAACAACATTAACAGATAAATGAATTTATCAGAAACAGACAAATATTTAACAGATAATAAATATATGTTTAAAAAAAACCAAGAAAAAAACAAAATCCAATAAATTTGTGGGCCATTCATACTAGTTTTATGATATAAGAAGTTTATAATTTCAACTTTTTTTGGCCAATAGAAAATAACAGTACTTTTAAATGAGTTCATCTGTATCATACATATAGAAGAGAGACAAAATAATGTACGCACCTAATGAAGGAAAAGCGCAAAAGTAGTTTTTGTGCACATTATTAGTGTGATATAAGTGTCATTCTTTGCTATTACATGAAAAGGGTAAGAAATCAACTATCTACAGCAAGCGGCACAGTTACAGAAAATACGTCAGCAGTGTAACTTTATTTTAAAATGTCAGTTCTCCAACATTTGTAGAAAGGCATGATTATTGATTCCAGTAGGCGCTCCAGCGTTTAAAACAGCCGATATTGTGAGTATGGCAAGAGGAACTGACTAAAAATATGACTAAGTATAAAAAAAAGAACCAAGTGTTTCTTCTAAACGCGAAAACTTTGGATAGAAAAGTAAGTTGTCAGATCGGGATCATCGAGGAATGACATGGATTATTAGCCAAGAGTATAAATCTAGAGCTGAATATATAACGACAGTTATAAACATCGGTCAAGAGGACCCAATTTCACGTAGAATAGTTCATTGCGAGCTTCGAAGATTAGAATTTTCTGTCCGTGTTGCATAGTGGAAACCACCTCAATACTGAAACCAAAGCAAATTTTTATTGATCGCTTGTTAATGGCACACTTACCACCAACACCAGGACTACAGGCGACTGACCACGTAATTTTGAACTTCAGTTAAGTGACGTAGACGACTTCTGAGTTGGCAACTCCCTAACCAAGCTTCCATAGTACGCCCCATGGGAGGGCTTTGAGCCTCAATGATTTAACGCGCGTCATTTCGCTATACGGTGAGTCTTTGGTGGCATTGGACTCGAGCCCATGACCACTCACATGCGGTAGAAGAGTGCTGCAGTTACTAAATCAATACCAAAAAGACGCATACATTGGTGATGAGAAATCCTCCCAATTCATTACCTTAATAATTGGAGTGATGTGATTTGGTCTGACGAATCGTCTTTTACTTTTTTTTTCCAACAGGAAGAATTATGTTCAGTGACTTCTCACAAAAAGCATTCCATCCTTATCTCGACTTAAATACATGTTTTACATTGAATTTTTGAAGAAGTACCGAATCATTATTTTATCTACAAATACATTTTGCATAAAATGTGCAACATTTGGTAGGAATTGATTACTTCAGATATAAAAAATAAACTGTATTTCAGTATTGTAAAAATAAACAGGTTAGAATGATTGCATAAAATATCTTAATAAAGTTACCACATAACATCAGGTACACCTTTTGGAATTAATTCTAAAAAGAAAAATTGGTCGACATCTGATCTTATCGAAAAAACAGTTTCCATCTCATCAATAATAATCTTTATTGCATACCACAAAAAGACCTAATCAAAAAGTCGATTTGTAATACCAGTGCTATCACCCGAACTGTAATAACGATTCAGGGAAAGATGTTATCAGGAGGACAAATTACCAGAGGAATCTTCAGAGGGGGGCCTTTGCAGATGGTACCAACACACCTGCCACGTGGGACCATTCCTAAAGAAGAGACATGTCTGTATTAGCCGATACCTTAATTTCTCAAGAACGCTTGGAGAGGAAAGTTATTATCTTCTAATTAGACAGTCATAACAGACAGTTAGCACTCGTCCGGAATATGCATAGCTTATTAATATTCCAGTCCGAACAAATAACTGTTCATTATGTTGCTTGACAATCGGCCATTAAAAAATGCGTGTTTTATTGCTTACGAAAATGAAATAAATTCACATCGTTTATTTACTGATTGTCATTAATGACTTTCCCTTCGATGAAAATTCGTAGTCAGCAGTATAACAAAGAAGTCTATCTTGCGAGTCGAGAGGTTTGAAGGGGGAAAAAAGCCTTTAGCAGCGGAAGCTCACACCTTTCATGAATTCCTGTGCTATGTCATTAATAAAATAATCCCTTTTTTATTTTGGAAGATAAACTATATGATTAATGAAGAGTTTGAAATAAGTTTATTTAATAGTTTAATCTATCAATAATGGAAGTTTTCTTATCAATGTATCAGCTATTAACATGTAAATTTGACATAAATGATTTATGGAAGTGATTTTAATCTAAAGAAAACTATAAAGAAGTTTCTTACATGGGCTATGATGACAGGAAATTAAATGTAGTAAGTATACAAAATATAAAACAAAATAAAATGCACATATCGTTGATTAAAATTAATGATAATAAGTAAACTTTAGTATAATGTATTAACTTTATGAACTGTATTACATATTAATTTTTTTATAATAATAGATAACTCATAAACGATGTATAATATAACAACGGAGGCTTAATTATTTCGAAATAAGAATATTGTTATACAAAGCTAAACTTTATAGATAGAAAAGTAAACATTCATTTTCTAACCTGCGCTTATCATTTAGAGCAATTTCACCACATTTATATATTAAGTGAGATCACCCTACAAAGTTATTAATTAATATTTTTCTTAATAAAATTCCATTCAGTTTCCATTCAGATTCACATCATTTCAGTTTCACAAAAATCTATACAATTATTATGTGAAACCACAAAGAAACACCTGGTAAAATTTCTGGTACATAGGGTTCTTATTTTCAAATTAATCATTTCTGACCGCAAGGAAAAAGCCCCACCTGGTTTTAATTTCTGGCTTTCCTTTCTTCCATGTATCAAATCAACCGAAATCTTTTGGGTCAAAATTTAAGACATATATGCCAAGGGGAAGTCTTGAAAAATAATAATCACAGTGCCTTCGTAGATATTCGAAACGGGTCTTCTGTTCAAGAACCGTCTGCCATGAAACATCTGTTCCCAGATTCGCTCACTCCCTTTTCGAAGAAAGTAGCTTGATAAGCGAACAACTTTACGTTTCATTAACCTCCAAGCTCAGCATAAATTAGTGAAATTACGAAAACTTCTCGTTTGACCGAAAAGGTGTTTCTACTAAGAATAAAAATACAAATTCAGCTCAGAGGCACGGCATTCTTATTAACATGGTCATATGTAAAAAATGTTTGAAACTGAAAAGCAGATGTAGAACGGGCTAACCAAGGGTTGATACTCTTTTCTAATTCTAAATAAGTTCACATCTAGGGTCGAATGCCAATCTACATCATTTTGTCGTGATAACAATTTTTAACACCATTAAGACAGGCTATATTTGAATTCATATTTTCTGGAAGTCGAGCTATTATAATTTCTTGAAGTTAAATTTTAACAGCCACAAGAGCTGTTCGTATTTCTTCAGATATGCTTTGCTTAAAAACTAGATAAAAGTAAAATTTTAAAATTTAAATAAGCACCCTGGAACCTCAATCTTATTTCCAAACTCTGAAAGCGTTAAATTGTACATATGGAACATAATGAAGAAAAATAAGAATCAATATTATGGAACTATAAAAATGACTATTTTTAATAAATGGTAAAAAAAATATCCAAAAATAAAGTATTCTAATACAGACAACATGATAAGCAAAAGTAAAAATCTAGGATTAAAACTCCAGGCATTCAAAAAGAGTAATTAGTGAAAATATATTTATCTGAAGAATAACGAGACGAGTAAAAAATATTCACAATTCAATATTCTAGAATGAAACTTCAAGACAAACACAATTTGTTTACAATATATATACATAATCTACAAGTTGGTAAACAAAGAAATTTTTCCTGTTGGCAGAGAGCCAAACCATAATGGCTTTAAATCTTACCTCGTATTTCCTTACCGCGTGCTTTGGGAAGAATCACATTTTAGGGTAAAAGCAAAATTATGTGTAAAACCATTAGCAATACAATTAAATATAAGTAAAAGAATCAGCATAAATGTTTTAAGAATTAATCTTTTTTTTTTCGAAGCAAATACGTTCAATTACATAATCCGAAATGCGACAATTGAGATAACATTGATTTTATTACCATTGGTGCTTAAATGTAAATACTTTGTTTAAGAAAAAGTATTCGATGCAATGTAATTTCAATTGAAGAATATTTGTTTTCACTAAATGCGACACGAGACGTAAATTAAACAAATCATAGTTTCATAATTATAATTTCTGGGAGTTCAGAAACACGAAAGAGCCATGAATAAAAAATAATATTTAATAATACAACAATAAATATTCCATGTTATGGATTCATAAGAACGACAAGCAGTATTTTCTATCAACCGGATCTGTTCATTAATTAACTGATTATAACTGATCTAATTGCTACCTCCAGCCTAAAAGAAAATAGATCAATAAATGGACGTTACAATATAAACTTAAAGGTTATCATTAATGATACAACAGTAAATTATAGCTACCGTAGAAAAGTATCTAGACACTAAAACAAACAATTACAATTATCAAATCTAATTCACTTCCATGTAACATGTTATACATCAAGAAATAACGAAGGGAAAAAACAAGACAAAACTATTTAGGCCACTAACAAAAGATCCGCAAGGTCAAAGTTGGAAAATTATATGTTAATTCGAAGGGAAAATTTTTATAAAGATTAATTTCCGTTTAATGTCGCTTCCACCCTTTTGGTAGAGACGTCCTTGAGAAAAATGAGTAGCATGAATATATATTACGAGATGGCCTTATTAAAAATCTGATGTATCCAAGAATGAGTAAGGAAATGTCAAAAGAGATAAAAGATTTGAACTGTTTATGGTCCGGCGCGGAGGTTTAGTTGTAATAAACACACACATCTGACTCATCTAACATTCCAGGAAGAATTAATTATAAAAAAAGACCAATGCACGAGTGTAAACAAGGCGGATGAACTGAAAGATTACACAACATAAAAAATGAAATGTAAAGGGACATTAAATGTGATATGTTAATACTTACGATAAAAAAAAACTGCATTAAAATAATGCGCATGGATGACACGGCTCTGTTATTTTCAAGTCCAAGAACTGAACTGGGACATCGTATACAGATAAATTTAATTGGTACAAAAATATGATTTTTACGCGCACTTAGTTGTCAGTTTAACATAAAGAGATTTCGAAATACTGCTAATATTTCATGCACATTGCAGTATGTGTCCTGTTATTGCAAGGATCACAATGCACGTAACAAAATAAATCTAGATATCTATGTTCAATTGTAATGAAATTTACGAATTTTTTTTTTAAAAAAATAGGTGCATTTTGAATGGTGAATGTTTCTAACGAGAAATTCTTATGAAATTCAAAGCCTAACTTTCACTTATTATCAATATTCATACAAATCAGTTTCTTAGTGACAATTCAATATTCCTAAAATATTTTTACAAGTGTTTGGGATCAAAATACATTTGTTTGCATCATATTCTCTCTAAACTGAAATCTAAGTCGAAGAAAATCCATAACTATACAGTGAAACATGCACAGATTCGGCTACAACCTTCAATTTATTACCATTTCTATTACATGAATATTGATCAAGCGTTAAATTAAAACTGATACCATTTATTTTATTCATATTTTTTTTTCTTTGTATGGAATTATTCGCCTTTACAATCATAATTTAATTTAAAATTATCCGTTTAATAGCATTATTTTCAATCATTAAAATGCTCAATTTTTAATCTCATTGAATCTGAATGCTAGGTTATAAATGTCGGTTAAAATAATACAGAAAAATCCTTTTTATCAGACGCAGTGTTTTGACCATAAACAAACGTGTTGAAGTTCGGCCGTGAATCGAGAATTATACAGAAGGAATGATATTAAGAATAAATATGAGAGAAAAAGTTAATGAAAATATTCCAACACATAATTTCAAATTATGTTTGTACAGTTTGGATACGAATTATTTACACAAAACTATTTTCCTAAAACAAAACTAACATTCACTAATTTCCTTTAAGGGATTAAGGTGGTTTTCTTATCCAAAAAATGCCAAAAATCATTAAAGTGTTTCAGACACATACGTGAGCATAAAAATCAATCCTTTACAATTGTACTTGTGACAGAAATATCTGGCATCCTGTCAGAAGTCAGAAATATATTTCTCGCAGCATGAAGAATGGCATAGACGTCATGTGTCATACAGTCAGAAATTGTGTACTACACCCATCCGTCATACACGCCAGATTCAGAGCAGTATAAAGCTAAACTGGTTTTCCCGAATCCTGTCATACTCTGATAAATTCATAGTTCCAAACGGAGAAAAAACCCTTTGTGAATCACGCATGAAAAATTGCTTTCAATTCCTGAGAGCAAAAGCGGAAAACGTTTGCAAGATTAATTTCCAAATTTCAGTGGAGAAAAATTTTTCGTAGATTTTTTTTCTCCTGAGGACAGCATAGTTTCTAAAAGTAGTCAGAATCTCCATTTTGATCAGATCATAAAATGATAAGAACACACATTCCTAAATATAGATACATATTTTATGTCCATATTATATATATATATATATATATAGGACATAAAATATATATATATTACATATATATATGCATTATGTTTTTTCATGTAATGGGCACATGTGCATGTATATGTATATATGTGTGTGTATCTAGGTTTTGTTTTTCCAATTTTTTGTAAAAATTCATCGATAATATTAGTTTGATAAATTATGGTTTTGTTAAGAAATATTTCTATTTTAATTTTAAACAAAGCCACCAGACGGTGACATATATTATTAGTAAACTTTCTTTCATGAATTTTAAATACCTTGGATTTTCTAGTTAAAGTAAGCTTATTTTCTGCGAAAATTATAAAATTTAAAATTATTGCTTGGTAAATAGAGGCTTTTAAATAATTAAAAAAAATTTGAAAAGTATTTTTTAATAAATTGTTTAGTTTTGTTCTGCCAATCAAACAACCAATAGTTATAAAACGGTTATACAACCCCATATTGGAATGAGATGTGTACAACAAATGTGTTTGAGGTAAAAGTTATATCTTTCATAGTTTTTAAAAATATTTTAAGATGTGTTTAATGAGTATTGATTATTTTTAAATTTATGTTTATTTACTTTAGTATAAATGTATTTGTTACCATGTCTTTTTTCTCATTTGAAATGCGTATTATTCTTAGTTTATACCATTAATGATAACGTAATACTGAAAATGTGATGATTCGATCCGAGAAAATAGTTTAAACATATTTCCCCCATTCTAAATTATGGAGCAGTATTTAAAATCATCATCTGTAATATTTGTTTTTCATCAATTATTTCCGAATATTTTTTCTCTTAATATTGTTACGTTTTGAGTAGCTTTGGATTTAAGTAGGTTGTAATTTTTACTAAAATGTATACGTGTGTTTTGAATTAAAAATTATTTATAATTTGTAATTCAATTTTTTCTTCAATAATTTTGGCAGTCTTCATTTCAATTATTCGTTTATTTACTTTCTTTTGGAAATTATTTTATAATATATTATGTTTTTCAATTATAGTTAAACTTACATATTTTATTTTTATTCATTTTTCTTTATTTACAATATTTTATGTGCATGTTAATATGGAGTTTAACTCAACGGTACAGTAAAGATTCCTTATATATTGTTTTATTTTTTTAATTATTCAAATTACCCCGTAGCATAATTTTGATTAATGGCAGTATTTAATTACACATGAATGTAAAATAATATGTGTGTTATATCTATATTTTGTAATCTGTTAAATGTTCCTCTAATATATTTCATCTGAAAATAATTAAATGAATACTAACCATTCACCACACAAATAAGTGGGTATCAAACGGATCGCATTCCTTTAATTGATAAAACATTAATGAGGTTATTAACCATTTCATAAAAGAACAAATAAACTTCTAAGCAGTAAGTACAATTAATCATTCTATTGTTTATTTTGAAACCAAATACAAAGTTAAATTACCTGCCTTTAGAAAATGCTTTATTTAATTTCTTCTATCATGAATGGAATAAACGGAATTCACAGAATACGAACACTATACGAACACGGTTTAGATTTATCTAACATTGAAATATTTGCTACATTAGAGCGCACTCTAAAACATTGAATATTTCATATTGATAAATTCTTTCGAGGAAAAAAAATCAACTTTAAAAAAAGATATTTGGTGAATATTTAACAGATTTAAAAAAATTAATTAAGCTATTGACCCCGGAAAACTGAAGATTGATGTTAATAACTGCAATTTCATTATAACAGAAATTCCAATATCTGACTGCAATTTAATGTTAGGACTGTAATGTTACTTAAATAAATTGATTAAAATTGAAGAAAGGAAAACTGATTAAATATTTCTTCACGTATAAGAGATAAGTCATATACTATTAACATTTACTCTTACTCAGGAAAGCCTGAATCCTTAGAAACTTCTCCTAATCCACCATCCTTAACAAAAGTAAAGGACCAAACAATAGCTGCCTAAATCATTAATTCTTTCCATTGTCTTTTCAATCAGTGGCTGAGTTGCCAATGCGAATTAGTGAATTGCATTTGCAGATCCTATTTCAACAAGATTCGCAGTTGACTGAGTGGGAGGCCCCAGTTCGGGGGCATTTCGCAGAAGAAATCCAGCCCAGGTGGGGCACTTTGACATATACTGTTTCAAGGCTTTAGGTTACGTACAGCAGGATAGCACGTGCAAGGGTTTTTCAATTTGCCAAGGTTTGATTTATTGACCACTATACAAGAAAAAGTCAGAAACTTTATTTTAGCAATTAACAGTGCAAATCGTCTGTCACAGGGAGAATAGTTTTATGATATTTGTATAGGAACTTTCACATCATTCTAAGACACTCATAATAGATGAACACAAAAGGAAGAACTTGTCGTAAAATTATCGACTGCTTCATTTAAATATAAAAGAATAATTTTTTTCACAATAAACAGACTATAAAAACCTTTTAAGATTAAAATGATTGGGATAATATTTAAGCGAGTATCACTAAAAACATCTGGCATTTCAATACTCTTTTGAAAAGATAGTTGGACATTAGTCATTTATTAAAATTTCAACTGTTTACACAAACGATAGATAAATTAGAGATTCTTAAATAAGGTCATCACAAATTTCTGTAACACGGTTTAAAATAACAAACTTAAGCTAGGTATCTTCAATTTGCACGTAAAAAAATTAATACTGACGATAAAATTGATAGAAAACATATTTTTCAATTTCTTCCGTGATATTTGCAGAAATTTACTAAAATATAAATTGAAGATTTAAAGCCGAAGTTAGGAATCTTGTACAAAATATTTATATTGTAAAAAGAAGGAAATAAGATGTATAATTCCATGCTTCCTTTTAAATTAATTTATACTCAAGATTGAGATATCAGGTAATATAACTTAAAATTTGTTCTAATATGCACGATCAATATTTCAACATCACATGTTTGTTGTTGAGCTAACTATAGAAAAATAAATTTTTGGAATAATAAATAATAATTGGAAACAAATCTTTATAAAATCTGATTAAAAAGATGTCAGAAAGGTACATTGAAAAAGATATATCTAAATTACAACAAAATTTTAAAAATTCTTTCAAGGACTGATTATTTTTTCAACAGGTTGAATTTACAGTTATAAATAATTATATATAGAAAACAATATATTTCCTACATTCATCCTCAATAGTCTTTGTAAATACCTTATCAATTATATATACTAATCATAATTTAATATCCAAAAATAATACTATACGAAACACAACAAATAAATTAAGAATCCATCTGAAACGACATAACAAATAATTTATTATTCATAATGAAAAACTTGAAGTCCCAAACCAATAATGACTTTTCCTTCCCTTGTCTTGAATTGAATTAAAAGAAAAACTTCAGTTTCCAGAAAAAGAACTGCTGAAAAGTACATTAGTTGTGGAATTACTTTTACCGAACTCATAAGTGACCACAGATAGCTGGTACGGAAAACTACAGACGAGTTCCTCCTCTTCGCCTAACAAGGTCAAGCGACGGCGATTCCGATTAATTGTATTTCTGTCCTCTTGCTTGTCTTCCCTCATCCTCTTACAATCCCTCATCCGCATCCTCTTGCTTTTCTTCCTTCAACTCGGAATGGATTGCACAAAGAAGGGACGGTATACAAGGAGCGATTGGAATGGTATTTAGCCAAAAATGAAACATAAGATATCTTCAAGTCAAGAAACTAAAATCAGTATAGTAAAATAAGGTTATTTATTCAAAAGCATGAGATGAGTGGTTTCATTATTTTCCAAAAAATAAAACATTATCATTTTAATTACAGAAAATGATAAATTCATTCAACAATGGAACATCTTCTATAAATAACAGAATGAAAATAATTAGATTCCACCTTGCTGTAAGAAATAAAAATCCTTAGCCTAATAAGCAGTTGGCTTAAGAAATTATTTTTTCAATAATTTAGATTAAAACCCACCTGAATTTTTGAGATTGTAAAAATACTGAAATGTATAATAGGGTAAGGTATTTAAAATTTTATCTGAAAATTATAATTTTTCTGAATCAAATATAAGCTAAAACATTAAATTTATAATCTTTATTAATAAAAAGCAGAAAAATTTATATCAAAATAATAATTTTCTTTTTCGTTTAGTGCTCGCAATATGACTACTTTTATCACCTTCAAATCGAGTTTTCAAACTAGAATTTTTCTCTAATCCAATAAAAAAAAAAAAAATCTCACAAAAGGCAGGCAAAATTAGATTTCGCAGTGTCTTTTTATATCACTAACTTTTTTTTTAAAAAAAAAACTAAATAAAGTCAGTGAAACAAAGACAATATGAAAAAATTCAAATACCGAGAGACCTTCCTGCAGAAAATATAGCTTCTAATAACCAACAAAATTTAAAATTCTGGATTTGTTTCTTTGCACGCCAGTAAATCGTATAGAATGGATATTATATCCATGTGTCTCTGATACCGCCATCTTTCAAGTAATATATTTGAAAAGTTATTTTTTTATCAATACTTTTCTCCTATTTCGAAATTTAAATCGGAAAAGGGCTTGTGATTTGTCTTTTGAATTTTAAGTTTAAGAAGGTAGTACAAGATTTTGTTCAGTCCTTTTTCCTTCGATTAGAAAAAGAAGGAATTCAATCGAAAAACTTTTGGAAAGAAAAAAAATGAAATCATTTTCATGCATGATGGATAGATTATGCTCAATCCCATCATGCTGTGATTCAAATCAGATCAATAACGTGAAAAGAAGTCTATGATATTTATACTTTCAAAATGTATAAGATATACACTACTAATTTTTGAATTGTTGAAGAAATAAACATTTGACCACTTTATAAGGACAAGGAGTTTTATATAAGAAAATGTATTTGTTTTTATAATTATTAAATGATATAAAAGAAAATTATACTACAATATTGATTTTGAATTTAAAATTTTGAATTTTTGAATTTTCGCTTCTTAATAAATTAATTAATCACGCAATTTCATAATTTAATCTCTTCAGAGAAAAAATTGGATGAATAATTATAGCCCAGGTCGCACTAAAGGTTATCACCGAAGAGATTAAAATCCAAAATATGCGATCCTGAGCTAATTTAATAATCGCTTGAGGGATTAATAGCAACGTACAAAGCGAAAAGTATTATGCAATAGTTCACATAAACTGAAGAATTAATTTAGATCTGAAATTCAGACCTGGAAGATTCAGGTCTAAATTTGAACTGAAATAAGATAAACCTTATTTTAAGTAGAAAAAGAAAAGAACTAAACTAACGACTAACAGACCCTTACTCCTAAACCGCCCCCGATATGGGGACAAACAGTAGACTGCCTTTTGGAGCGGGTCACTCAAGACGAATTTGATGTCATTATTTTTCCCTATTATGGCTTAGGACATTCCTCGCTGGCAGAACTTGCGTTAAGCCTAATCCGAGACAAACAAAGAAAAAGAAATCTAGTTTTCTATTAAGACCGCAGAATTGGACCCGGGAGAACAGCTACAGCTACGTTGGCCCCATTCATTCTGGCTGATAAGCAGGGAAGTGACACCTCCACTCCGCTCGATCTTTGTCGACAATGTAAAGGAAATTAATCAAAGGCAGAGAGGAGTTTTTTCCCCCCTTCTCATTCTAAAGGCTAGTCTCTCTCGCAGCTCTTAAAACTAAGTGTCAAGGAGATTATAAAAAAAAAATAATTTGTGTGTTAGAGAAATTACTATTTAAAGATACTATAAAATAAAAATGCTAAAAAGTCAAGATTACATTCCGGAAACAATTCAAGCATATTTAGACAACAGTTCTCCTTTTCAAGAAAGTACTTTTTAGCTAAAAGGTAAGTGAATTACAATATAAAATTACTTAAAAAAGCAAAAGGTTCAGAGGCGTTAATTCTACGCATATCCATATGTCGAAATACTTTTTTTAGAATTATATAGATTAAGAGCAAAAAAAAAAAAAAAAAAAAAAATCAAAAATCGGAGGCCTGTATAAAACAGAAGAATCATATTTTGACAAAGCTTTATTTCTCATCACATATGAACGAATCTCTTAAAAATGTACGTATCGTTATCTAAACCTGAAATAATTTGTATTTTGCATATTCTTTTTCTAATATCAAGAATATAAGAAATCATTTTTTCAGTCATTAGACAATGTTTAGTTTTCTGCCCTCATACAACTAAATACACTTCTACAATAAATTTTTTATAAAAAAAACACGTTTAACTACGCGTTTATGAAATGTAGCAATATATGCATGGAAAACATTTCTACTTCAGATAAGCTAACACAAGAGTTTAGATTAATTTTCAAAACTTGTATCTCATTAACATTTTTACAATTGCAATAACTCTTTAATTATTAGTCACAATTATTTTAAAATAAGGAACGGCTTAACGATAAAAATTTAAAAAGCCAAAATTAAAGAAAAAGAGTTTAAAAATAAGGTCTCCTAAGGATAAAATTTAGCGCTGTATTCAGAAAAAGAATGATTTCAAAACTAGCTCCTTCATATATTTTTTAAGCCTTAGGTTTTTAATATGCAGGGCTTCAAAAGTTTCTTTAGATGCTCCGAATATTAATTTGCGCAGGATGTCGCAGCTTTCAGCATCCAAATGAAACATCTGGAACACGACTTTTGGTAATTTTTTTCCTTTCCATTTTAATTAATTTTATGACTCAAACACTCTAAATTGAAAAGGTAGGATTTTGGATAGAGGTAACATAAAAAGGAATTTTTTTTTCCAAAAAAAATAAAAAATAAAAAAATAAAGCAGAATTAGAATATTCAATACTATATAGATTTTTTTTTAATTAATCAATTTGCTATCTAAGTTTAGATCGTTTTTTTTTTCAACAAAAAAATAACACGTGCATTTTAATTTAATTTGATTATAATAAGGCTAAAATTTATGTCATTCAATAAAAGGTTCCTTTCAATTAAAGCAGGTAAAATGATGATAGAATTAATTAAAGTGGAATAGAAGTTAAATATGATTATTCACTAAAATAATTGAAGCGAACTAAGGTAAAGAATTTAATAAATACATTTGACAAATGAACTTTTAGACGATCAAAGGACAAATGAAGTATCCTCCGTTATTTTATGTAACCAATAATATTACAAAAATAAATCTCTTTTCCCATTGCTACAGTATGAGATTTAAAATGATAACATATTCACAAAAAAATTAAATTATACATAACGTTACTGCTAGAAATTCACGGAAATAATTTACATACGTGAACTTTCGCTCTGCTAAAATTAAATGCTGAATAAAACTATTTTAAACTTTTTCATTCAGTAAAATACAATTTTTTTTTATGAAACATGGGAATTTGTCCTTTTAAAAAACCAATAAAGAATAATTTAACCAACCCCTGAAGATTTACGCTTATTTTCGAAATATCTAACTCATACGTGGCTATTAGTTATGTTTATTTATTAGTAGTTCAAAAAAACACAAACAGACGAAAGAGTTTATTTTCATATCTTCTATTGAAGCTTCAATTACAAACAGTTTCCTATGTTTGAAAATGTTTCGTCCTCCTCATATTTCACTTATTTCATCGATGTTTTTAAAGTGGTATAAGATATAAACTCAATGACAGTTTAATGTAGGATCATTGCTCCATAAAACACTGATTTCAAAATCAGAATCGATCAGAAATAAATTTAGGAAGGAAAAATATTAACCTTAAAAAATAGGAGTCTCTGCTAAATGTTAATAAATTTTAAAAGACATCAAATACAGGTTAAATTATAATGCATGAATAACATTTAATAAACACATTAGTTTCAAATAAAGAAATCCCCGTAATATTATTAGTATATATCAAGCATATATTCTTCTATTAGTTTAAATAAATGTAGAATAAGTAGTATAACTGTTTCTCACTAGTAGTTATTTTCATTTTCGCCCTAGTCAAAGGACTAAAAAGCACACAAATTACAAACTGCTTAAGGAAATGCCAAAGATTTGCCAGATGTTCGATGGAGACACCTGCAGGTTTTGTCTGAACCGGAAATTATAAACATTATGGAATAAAAACCTCAAATATGAAACAAACTCAATTGTTCCCTTTTTGATATTATTCCATAAATTCAAATTAATCACTCTTTTGAATGCACAGCATACTCGTAGCATACCAATTAGAAATGTAGGCGTAAGAAATAATTTATCCTTTCTTTGCATGACCGTCTCTTTTAATGTTTTAATGAATAATAAAAAAAATGTTTCAATAATTATTCATTATGGAAATTTTTATTTTTCTTCAATAATTTAACATTTTATTCGTAAGAGGTAATAATCCAAATATGCTATCACAAAATTTAGTTTTGTAATTTAAAGATTACATTTTAAAATTATAGCTAAATTAACAAATTTGTTTAACATATACACTGGTATGCATGTACAAATGAATTTAAATAAAAAATATTGTGTGAGAAATAATTGTCCATTTTCTTTTTTAAAGTATAAATACATGAATAATATAATATATTAAGTAAAAATTTTTGTAAGTATTAGTATGTCACCGTCCTTGTCAGTTTTTGCCTATAATGAATATAATTTTCGAAACTTTTTAATAGCAATGAAAAATTCCTTTCAAAGATTAAATTGAAATGAAGTAAAATTAACATAAAAATGTGTATTTTTTACGAATCGATTGAAGAAATAATAATTTACATATAATAAGGAATCTAATTTATATGTAATTATGATTTAAATACTTTAATTAATATGTAAAGAAGAAACTAAAACCTAGATCTTTATCGCAGATAAAGTATTATCATTAAAAATTAGTCATGCTTGCTTCCTTCGATTTAACTTGTTCAAATAAAACAATTAGAATATTCGCAAGCATCACATATGCGCATATTCTTCTCATAGTTCAAACAGATTTCTGAATTAAATTGCTGGCTTGATTCTTCAAATCATAAGGTTCTTTTCTTGTTACTTCAACTCTTATCCATGCAACAAGAGCTTTTACAAGAACTTTTTACAGCATCTGTTGCTGTAGATCAGAAATGGCTTAAAATGTACAAAATGTTATTTTTTTTCAGATTCAAAACAATTTAAATAATGAAAGATAAAATTTCATAATATATCAGATTATAAGATTTTTCCTCCCTCTAAATCAAACACCAAAGTCAACAGAATTAAAACGGAGATTTTCTCATCGGACTACTGGATACCCATTGCGATAAAAATCAAATGAAAGAACCTTATTATTAAGCTATCACTGATTTTTTTTGCTGGAGAGCTTCAAATTTCTTTCTTTAGCCATAACATTTAATAAGCCACAATTTTTTTTCCTCCCAATTTCTTAAAATACGCGTTGGAGCAGAACTTTATAAGATAGGGGGTGAAGTTTCCTCTCCTCTATTTGATAGAAAAAATTCTTTACCTTTCTTGAAGGGAAAACATCGGGTGTTTTCACACATAAAAACGGAGCGGCGTCTTTTGATGTGTATTTAAGCTCTCTCAAGCGGCAATAAGCTATGTTTTTAAAAGAGAAAATACAATTATACAGAGACTTTGAAAGAAGAAAAAGTAATTCAACTTTCACCACGCAAGAAGACGATAGAATTTAAGGGTATTGATTCTAGTCTTACTTAGCTTTCTATTTTTAATTTCGTCTTTTCATTTTTTTGTAGCTAAAAATGAAAGGATAACTTTTTTCCTTGTTGAATTTGTTGGAGAAGTTAATAAACGATGACGTTTTTTTTTAATCAAAGGAAAATTCTTATTAAAAGTCTTCTTTCTATAAAACCTTACTATTTGATAGTTTATAAAGCAGACTTTATCGAGCAGAAAAATTCTACTTACGGATGAAATTGCAAATACAGAGAAGGTTTCAAATCGTTGTATATAACAAAAAAAAGGAATAAATTAGTAACAAAATTGGACTTTCAATAAAGGAACAGTCATTCAACTATTTTTTAAATCTATGAAAACAAATTTAATTTCTGTAAATCGGTGCTTTCCCTCTGTAATATATGTTGTAAACATTATTATATTTTTACAAGTGACAGAAATATTTGATTGTACGTTTAATGATGTTATGAGAAAATGACATTGACAATATTATGAAAACCATGCAAGAGTAATAACTATATTAAATAATTAAAGGGAAGAAATAAATACAAAGAAGCTGTTACTTCAAATGATACGCAGAGAAAAATAACATGACACGAAACAAATATTTATTTGCTAAACTCGAATGAATTTTTTTTCAGAACATGTATCCAAACCTTTGAAAATAAACTCTTATATTTGATTATCAAAAACGTTTCTTACAAAATGCAGAATTTTACAGAAATTAGCTTAATTTTTTGAACAAAAAACCGATGACGGACAAATTTACAATATTTCTTCAACTAAATTTTCTGTTTAATCCAATGTATACTTTACAAGCAGATAAATAGATCTCTTCAGACTGGTAAAAACTACAAAGTTGTTTCATACCTTACGAAATAAATGTTCATGGATGCACATTTCGTTGAAATGTATTTTCTGTAAACGACAATCTTTTTCTTTTAAAATCGTTCTTGAATTGGTTTATTCTGTCAAAATTACTTTTCACACAATTATATAAAAATTGCAAAGCTTACTCATGATTAACGTACATAATTTAGAGTTAAATTTCTTGGATAATTTTAAGAAAAAGAAATATGCTTTGAATAGGAATATCTAGAGTTGAAAAAAGTTGTATTTTTCTAGTACAGGGATCATTATACGTTATTGGCTTTATCTTTATCTTAACATCAACAGGTTACTTCGAAGATAAACATTTATTGATTTGAAGCAATAAACAACTTCACATACACACACAAAAGACTTGATTTCAAAACCAAAATAATTATTTAAAAAAATAAGAACCATTTATTTGTAATTCTGTACATTGAAGTAAAGTCAATTTTATCAATATGCTTTCAGAACATAAAAACTGAATTGAGAAGGAGAAATATTAAATCTTTAATTAGGCATGCAGTTATTTTGTTGTGCGTTAAGTGGCAATTAGGTGATGTCTAAATTTTTCTGCCGATATATTGACAAAATATTTAATCATGGAATAAAAATAACACAAAATAGCATTACGTAACACAAAATAGTCTTTAAAGAATTTCTTCATATTTTCACTCGAAATAAATAATTGTACTTTTGTATCACAAATTTATGGATCTTGTCTTCATTTCAGTAAAAGAGTTTTTCTTTCAAATGAACGCCCCATAAAGTAAAATTTTAACATTTAGCACTTCATTTTATAGTTTTTACCTTTTTCATATCCACAGTATGTGTTTCGATTATCAATACATTATATCGAATAATTATTTTCATATTCATAGCATCTATCTATTTTTTCCTTTTTCATATTCACTGCATCCATCCCGATTTTCAATACACTATATCGTTCGATTATTTTTACTTTCTATACTTAGAAGCACTTCACTACCGATAATAGGCATATCTTTCCTTACCCATTTAACAAGGAACAATGCAATATTTCTGTCAAATTTTTGTCATTTTCATGTCTTTTGTATGCATTATGAAAATAATATGTTTTCATCAACAAGAATAAAATGTTCCATTATGCTTTCATATTAAAGGAAAGAAATCAATGCAGATATCTATTCCATTAATTACCAGAAAGAAAAAAAAAACACTTTCGTTTCCTACTACTCTAAAAAAAGTTGAATAAATGCAAAAGGATGACTCTCTTAAGGACTGTAAAAAAATATTTCTTGAAGCACATTTTTTCTCACTGAGATTTTAAGTCTTCATCTCGATAAACGTTCTTCCCATCTCAGAAATAGACCGTATGTTTGAAAATTTTAATCCCGATGGGAGATATGGGATAAGTTGCGACGAAACATTCCTTCTTGAGGTTCGGGATTTAAGCTTTTTTTCCCCCGAAAGAAATTTCTTTTGAGTTGGAGAGAAAATTCACTCCGCGAAGTATTTTATCTGAACAAAGAATGGACTGTGTCCACTGCTGGGAATATATCCCGATAACGTTTTATGTGGAATTCCGGTAGGAGGTAAAACATTTATGGCAAAGGACGAAGATTATGAAGAGATCTCGAAATGGTTTCTGAAAAGGACATAAATACTTTCTTCGGTAGAAAAAGATATTTTCGAAAAAGGCAACATTTCATGATCATATATGTCGCCAGATGTCGAGAACTTTTTCCTGCTGATCCAAGGAGAAATCCTTTTCCGCACGTAATGTTTTTTGAATACTTTTGTTCTAAAATGTGAATTTGAATGACGACATTTTTGCATACTGAGAAAATTGTAGAAAAAAATATTATCACCCATTCTTACATTTTATCCTTCTTAACCGTTTCAGTCATATAATTTCCGTTAAAAGATTGTTATTATTTTAAGAAAATGGTTTCGCCAAATCAATTAGGTGTATTGTAATATCAACTTTAAGGTCTCTTCATTCGTAGAAACTCCAATGGAATTCCAAAGAATAGTGCGAGAGAAAAAAGCAGCTTAATTTTTTTTACGAAATTTTAGAGACAAAAGATACATTTTTAATTGAAAAAATTTTTAAAATGTTTTGAAAATAACTTTTCTGAAATAGTAGCAACCATACAAATAAATTTACAGTTTATATAACATTGAAACAATTACATGCTACAGTCATTTGAAATTGAATGAATGAATAAAAAATGAAAATTTATTTCTGGAAAAAGCAAAATATTTCTAATTTAAATGTACTTGAAAATAACATCAACAAATAGTAATGTTTTGTTCGTACTTCAACTCTAAATGATGTGGCTCATATCATACAAATAAACTTTTGATTTAATAACCTTCGATGCTATAAAACTTGTTTAGATATAAGAAAATTTGTAAGCAATAAGTAACTAATGCATGTTTACATACTAATTTTAAATAACATAATAACTTTTATGTATTGTTCACTAATTTACTAACACAGATGCACGAATAAAAGTAATAATAGCATTTGAGTGCAATTAACCAATGCAATGATCAAATTTTAGATTATTGAGTTTTTAATTGTAATATTTTTAAATGTGAATTGGAACAACAAATATTCTTTTTATAAACAATTTAACTCTCAAAGAATATTAAAAAACTAAAAATAAAAATAGCAACTAAAAAAATTTGCGAAAGCAATGATGTAAAAAAGAAACACATATCAATAATGACAAGAAACATATTAATCAAAATCCAATGAAATTTCGCGATTCAAATAATTATCATAGCATACGAAACTTTCTCAACGTTTTTCAACTGCTATAAAAATAGCATAAATTTTAAAACTACACGCAAAATATGGTTAGAATATTATCTTTTATTATTTTTTTTCTGATCATTCAGACATATCTGATGACCATGGACAGAGACCTATGACCTGGTGCCATCCGGTGTGCATTTGTTATGCACGGTCAAATTTCCATGCAAAAATAAATGAAATATCCTTTTTCGTACATCCGCTCCTAATATATCATTACAACTATTTTTAAAGTTCCCATAAAATCTTTGAATGATCAATTCTCTTCTTATAATAACAGAAATTAACTTCTAAAACAAATTTCTTTTCTGTATGTGTCATTTCTTTTTAACACATGAAATAAAACAATAGGAAAAATACAAAATAATAAATCCCACAGGTAAAATGATTAAATATTTTATTAAGTTTATTGAAAGAAGCATGTTATATTCAAGATACTTAGAATACTTAAAATAATATACGATTGTACATTAAGTATTCAGTTAGAATCTAATTTTTCTATTGTCATTAAACTTTGATTTTTGAAAAAAGATTAATTATTTTCTATGGAAAATATTTTAAATAAGCAAAATTACCACTGCACACAAAAACACAAATCTATTACAAGATTAAAATTTGTCTCTTAAAATTACTTCTTTCGATTAATGATAATGGAATTTCTGTACCGGGGAAATAAATAAATATAAAAGTACATCTTTTATTTATAGGGAAAGTCAGTACATTCTCTCTCTCTCTCTCTCTCTCTCTCTCTATATATATATATATAAACACACAAGTACTCTTTAGTTAAATTCCTTAACAGAAACTAAATAATTCTCTTTTTTTAGAGAACGCTTCAAGAACAATTTTCCAAAATAGACACAAAACATTTTTAAAACTAATAATAAATTTAAGTAACTTTTACCCTAAACAAATATATAAAAGCGCAACAAAATTACTAAGTGTTTCAGATCATCCCCATTCACCTTGAGCAACCTTGACGCACCACAGGTGATACCACGATTACGAGACCAGTTTAATTCTTAAAACGAAAGGAGGCGAAATATTGTAAAATAACAACACAAAATATTAAGAAAAAAACCCATGTCGACGGCCTTGTATGTTTGAACCGTATTAGCCATTTGGGAAGGCGGTACGTATGTAACACAAAGGAATGCCATTTATCAAAAACCCTGTCTTCGTAAGTTTCTTTTTTTTAATCAACTTCGGAACTGAAGCAGTTCGCAACCCTTCCTACCGGTTGATGTACCTAGACTAAACAAATATTTATCTTTAGATGGTAGGAGAATTGTCAATGGGTCATGTGGAATACAAGAAAAAGGAAAGCAATTAAGAGAGAGAGTAATGTTGGAAATATTGAACGAATACAGAGATTGGTTTGTATTATTTGTTATAATCACTTTTCGGAGAAATTTATTTCTTTAAAACTTCTTGGAAAATCATTAGGAAACGTACTAAAATACAATAAAAGATTATTGATTACCAACTTATTTGAAAGGAACCTAGATGCAAAATTGAAATTGTAACGTAATATTAGTTTTTGTATTTAGAACGAATTAGTAAATCGCAACCAAATTATTTATTTTCAAAGCAGTTTTCAGTCCAATATCTCAGTTCGAAATAAATATATATATATATATATATAATACACTTTAAAATATCACATGCGTAACTGTAACGGAAGATCTTTAAAAGAAGTTTCATAAAATTACTAAACTAAATAATCAACTTTTTTTAAAAAAAATCTCACGACTACTTTTAAACTTTTCACTAAATTTGATTTGCCCACAAAAGTTAACGAAAATACCAGCACAGGAAATTTTAAACATTTCAATACGCACTTCTTATACAAATTTTACGAATTGCAGCTTTAAAACTAAAATTTTTACTCAAAGCATTTCAAAATTGGCTTACCGAATTATCACAAGTATCTTTGACGTTCTTTATTGATGCTTGCGTTGTTTCCGCAGCCGCAGCGATGACATCACAGCTAGTAAACATCTTTATTTCAAAGTCCGACAGCCCAGTCTCGTCCATCATGATGGCCGTTCTGTCACAGCACGGGCAATCAAAATCCTCACTTTCGTGTGATTTATTCAAAGCATCCACCACAATTTCACTATTTTCATTATGAACTGATGTCGTTTTTACAACAAATTCTTCCTGCTTCGCTTCCACATCACACAATGTTAAATCACACTTTTCTGGTCTTTCAACAATCGCACCATTATCTGGAGCTATGAATCTACCATTCTTCGCCTCTGATAGGTGTTGAGAGGCTGAACAGCTTTGAGACTTTTCGTTGGCATGCTTGCATTTTTTAACATTTGTATTTGCAAGAGTCTCGACAGGTTGGTTAGGTGCAGACATATTTGAATCTTTCCTGAGCTTCCGCACTGCATCCTGATATTTAGTCGCATCCGGATGATCTTTTCGCGGAATAAGGGGCTCTCTTTGAATGCGGCGTTTAGGTGACGGCGGTGTTATCTTTCGTCTTTCTTCAACTGGTCGCAGTCTGTTATCTATCTCGGGGACACCGGTGCGTGTTTTGATGTCCTCTGAATTTAATTTCACGGAACCATTATCATTCGAGTGGATTTGAACCTCTAAATGAAGTAAGGGAAAAAAAGTAATAATTAAAGTAACGATTCAAGATATCAAAACAAAAAGATTATATGCACAGATTATTCATAAGCTATAAAGTCTTATGTTAAACTTACGCAGATCATACCATTCAAAAGTATAGTTAATTTAAAAGTAAAGATAACATTTCGTTTCTTATTAGGAAAAACATAACTCGGTATTAATGGGTTAAATAAGGTCTCGTATTGTTTTCATATACCATATCACATTCCAGTAACTCATTGTTAAATTTGAATTTTTAAGGTGTAATAATTCAATTTATTTCAGCACACACATTACATACTTTTAACAAATACTGCAAGGTAATTTAAATATTCCTTTATTAATGTGATTTATAGCTTTAGATAAGGTACAATTTTGTACTGGGTTAAAGAAAATGAGAATGGCACATTTTTCCATCTTACCAAAGAGAAGAATGTTCTATGTTTGAAATAAGAGCACTGTTATCAATGAAAATATAGCAGAAAAATGTTTGATATAATACAAAACATCTAGTATAATATTGTTTTAAATGAACGTTAAGGATTACATGTGTGAATTAATTGTATGCATAAATTCATTTATTTACGTAAGAGATGAAACAGTTGATTAAACTTTAGTATAAATATGGTGTCATTTATGCTATTTTAAAATTTTTCTCTGATATTGAATTAAATCTTTACATATTAGATGAATTTTAGAAGTGTTACCTTCAATATTCTCTTGGCCATTTTTGTCTTTTTTGTTCTTCACCAACAATCCTTTTCCAGCGCCTAAGAGCGGAGTTTTAGGTGTGGACGGATCGGATTCCTTCCTAGTGGAGATGTTCGGTGGTCTTTTCTTGGGCGGCTTTGAAGTCGGCAAGATCCTAGCGTCAGGAATGTAATCTTCTTTCTGACCAGAAGCACAACAGAAAGAAGTACTGCCCAATAGAGACATTTTGGCTTGACTTCGAGTAGCAACGACATCATTGCTGTACTCGGAATCCGTGTCATCCACATCCGGACCTTTATCACCTTTGCCCGAATTTTTCCTGTAACAACAAATTATGTTTAGATTAAATTAAAATATTCAATAATAACACATATACAATTATTTTCACTATACATTTCTTATAATGCTACGTATTTTCTTGAAATAATAAAAATAAATAAAACGATGATAAGTGCTTATCTTTATTTCATTTCATTTCTTTTTAACACACACATATGTAACCATTATACGTAACAGTTAATCACAAATGATTTCCCGGACATAAATGAATTAGGCAATTGTTAAAGACGCCCGCGTTCCGAAAGGTTTGAAGAGCCGCATCTAAGACGATGGTAATAAATGTTTACAAATTACATAGGATTAGTTTTTAGGATAATTGTATTTCTATGGGTGAAGGTAAACGAAAGTCAAATAGTGAGAACTGGCGTTATGTTGGGCGCATTGAAGCTCGACTGTCAAACATAAGATATCGCTATTTTCTTTGGTGTTGATCATTCCGTAATTTCTCGATTATGGATACAAATCCAAAAAATGTCAAACAGTTTTTCCGAGACCTATGCTCAAATATCCAAAAGTTACCATCCTTGATGATCAGTATAGTGATATAGTAGCCAAGTGGAATCAACGAACGACCTAAACAACAGTTACATACATAGTTGCAGAATCACTTAGTTAAGCCAATATCTGACACTCTGCCCGCCGAAGACTCAACATGAATGCCTGAATACTACGTAATTGTGCTTCACTAATTGTTCAATCCAGAGAAGCAAAATTCAAGGGGTGTCTTGAACACGTCAAATGGACTACTTCAATTTGGTGAAATATCCTGTTCAAGGATGAGAAATTAAGGAATGATCGACACCAAAGAAAGAGTCTAGAAAGAACAAGGCGCATATCACCCTAGAAACATCGAAAAACACTGCCAGGAATATCGGAACTCTTACAAGCCAGTTTATACCATTTTTATCTCTAAATTAGATAAAATTCTTAATGATGCAAGATACAACAATAATTACATAATGACTCATAGAAAGCTGAATATCTTTAAAATATTTATTTCAATAATTATATTAAGCTGTAATAAAAAACACATTTTAAATAATTTCCTATTTTTAAACATAAAGGAATTAAATTGAGAATTAAAAGAGTTTTAAGATTCCAGCATGCTAAATTTACACTCAAAGAAGAAATTGCCAGTTATTTTGGTAACAACATAGTTCTATATTAATGAATATAAAGCATAATTTAATAATTGACTTATTTTGAGATAGAAAAATTTATTAATTTAAAATCGTTTATCGCATATTTCTTCTTAAAACTTTTTCTTCACATACAAAATTCAAGTTAAAAATTAGAAAATCATTTTGAAGTTATGTTTCATAGCCCATTTTAAAGATTATTTTCTTAACAAAAGAATAAATTTATTTCAAGACAAAAATCTGATTTTTAAGATTCTTCAATTACATCAACATTTTAAAAATGAATAAACTTTCAATTACCGTGGTAATCAAATAACGAACAGCAAAAAAAAAAAAAAAAAAAACGCACATTTTTTTACTACACTTAATACTATTTACTGATGCTCCCAACTATTTTTTATAGTATCGATTTGTATTATATTTCGTACTTGAAAGATATATATTTTCATTTCTTCTTTAAGAAAAGAAAAATTGTGCAATAAAAAAAAATGATATTGTATGCTACTAGGCATGATGTCATGGAAAAAAAGTTGAAGATAAATTACTGCTACGGAACTCAACATAAATCACAGACGACAGTACTTCCCAAAGAAATGCTTTTCATTGAATGTTGCCTTTCTTGCCACGTCCAATTCTTCGTACTTTCTACCTCGATTTTTTTTTCAATACGAGGAACCTCTTCATACTACTTGAAATTCTCCAGGGAGTGACAATTCTCAATGAATGTTCAAGTAAATTTCATCTACCTTTAACATCTAAGCTTTCAAAAAAAATTTCTAGTTATATCTGGTATTCACTAGGACTTCAGAAAAATGAAAAATAATGATATTTAATAGATATAAAAGAGATATACGTTAATTTGTAAATTAATAAATATATAATTAGAAATCATCGCATCATCACACTAACGCTGACTATAAACATTGACATTAGAGTGGCAAACGGTGAAACTAAAGCTTAATAATATATTTTAAAATTAAAAGAAAACTGATTAAATATAAATTGATACGTCAGTTAATTACATTCAGAGTAGAGAGTGTATATTATAAAAAATATTTTCTCTCTCTCTCTCTGTGTATATATAACAATATATATATATATAAGCGACGGCTCTCTTCAATCAACTATTTTTCGGATACAGTGGTATAGGGTTGGATACGCCGCCAGCAATCACAAAGGCGAATGATCTCTCACTCCACGGGGTCAGAAAACCATCGAACAACGAAGTGGTGACCCAAGTCTTGAACATTAGATGACAATACAGTCTAGAACTACTGATTGTGTAAGCTCCTAAAGCAAACACTTGTGTGTCTAACTTAGGTAAATGCACTTAAGCCCCCAACTAGTGTTATTCAGGCTATGGGCACGTGTCGACAAGACCCTCCACTCAACTAGAGACAGTCGATGACGCCAAGTGGAAACTATCCGAAAGGAAACTCAATACAACAAGGAGGGTATGTATACAAGTTTCAGAATGGCTGGAAAAGTGACATTCTCTGTAAATATCATTCAAAATATTTCTCTTTGTGTCATCACGATGATACTAGTGGGAGGGATATGCGGCGATTCTCTTCAAACGCCTTGATAACTAGTCTAACTGAGACGTCTCTTTTGGTCTGGTTGATAAATGTGAAGCAAAAACTGACTGGTCAACTTTTCTTTGGACCCAATGGACCAGAGTTCGAAAGCCTTGCCTGCAACCGCGGTCAACTAACTCTATCCCTTCCACGAGTTTGAAAATCAGCGAGCGCCGAATTGTATGTGTGTATATAGAATATATATATATATATATGTGTGTGTGTGTGTGTATTATGGTTTCCCCTGCAAAATAGATTTTTGTACAGAGAAATACAGTAAAATTCAGCATATAAAGGAAATAATACGTAAAATGGCCATAGAGTATGTGCCACGATGTGAAACACAAAAATTCAAATTTTTGGTTTTACATAGGTGTTATTTACAGAAGATTGATTTATTTCTGTAAATGATGTTCTCGATTCAATTCTTGTTATTCAAATCAAAAAAATTTCAAAATCTCTATTATTTACGGTAAGACCCTCACGTAAAAGAGAAACTCGAAAATACATTTTTTGCGCGATTTCATTCTAATAGTACATAAAATATAGGCAATTTTATAATTTTTTTTTCGTCCTGTCGATCTATACATATATCTGCCGTACCTGCTGTGATAACAGTCTTATAATGAAACTCAGAAAGCATGTGAGTACACCAATCCATCAAAAGTAAAGACAAAGCTAAGTAAAAGATGGATCATATATACATCTCACTAACATTTTACTGTAATAAAAAACAACATACAATCGAAAAGTTCACGATGAATAAGGAAAAAACTTCGAAATCCCGGCTATAAAAGAGCATTTATTCAAACCGTTCTCAGTTTAAAACCACGTTTCGTAAGCAATTCTAACAGTGAGTTCATATCACACCGTGAAAAAAAATGTATGCATCACCACATACCATCAACCAAGCAAGTCAGAGCACAAGAAAAGAAAATTCTAAAAATATTCCTAACAACTACCATTATCCAACACGAAACCCATATATCCAAAATCCTGAACAAATTTACATAACAATAAACAAAAATAAAAGCGCATTTAAATAATCACTACTAAGGAAAAATTGGGGGAGATGTGGAAAAAAAGCAATGCATGTCAGTGATGAATCCCGCTTAGTTAAAGACACGAAAACAGAATAAAAACGTCAGACCAAAGCGAATCCTGCTTTTAACGGTAATGCCTGTCATATTCCTTTTCATTCAGTGGCAGGCTGATGACGAAGAGTTGAGTTGTAGAACTGCCTTTGCCCTTCACTTTATTTCCTTCCTTTCCCCCTTTTCTGAATGCAAAATTCGAAGGCAAAAGATTCGAAATGTTCGGATCTTATGAATTATTAATTTCGATAGCAACAAAAGAAGTTTTTCAAGGACATAAGTGGCCCTTGGGAATAATTTTTCCCCATATTAGGGGGGCGATGGCAGCTACAATAAGATTCTTTCTCATGTTATTTGTTGCTTACAATAAATTATTCGTCCGTTGTTTATAATAAATGTTAGTAACAGAGAATGACGAATTTATTTTCGATTTCATAAAATATTGTTACAGAACTATTCTTAAAAGGATTTTGATTTGTAAACATTCTCCTCTCCACACACAAACGCGCTGGTGAGAATCTTACTAAAGATGTAATCATGAAGAAAAATATTGTGTATCAGTATTATAGAAAAGGAAAAGAAAGTTACATACAGAAACACTGCATCGCTCATTTTATAAAAAAAAAAGTTGTATATTTATTAACAACAAAAATTTAGGATATAAATTCAATCACCGTAAAACGCATGTTATACAGTAAAAATATTCTATTATTAATTGTTAAAAATTATACATCTCATAATGTATTAGTTTTTAATCCTAATCAAAGTTACTTTATGGTACATACCATCAAATATATATAAATATATAAGACAGTCAGTTTAATTTCATGAACTACTACTTAGACGAATGTCTTGAAACAGTCGACATCATACATACATAAAAGCGTAATATCTGTCTAACTAAAAAAACTGAAATTTTTAATTTATATCTCTTGTCAAGGGTTCATTTACTTCGAATCTCAAATATGTTACTCTCCAATATAATAATACTGAAGATTTCTACCTTATCTGATTTAACGAAATATTTATAATGATTAAAAATAAAAGTTTTATCATAAAAACTATTTATAATTTTGAGATCTAAAAGTAGTTATTATTTGAAGAAACATGGTTATTGCTCAATAAATACACCACAATCACTAATCAAAATATCTATTTTTATTTCTGCATTTTAATATTTCTTTTTATAACGCTTAATTCTACCAATTTGAATAAAGTTTCAACTATTTGAAGAAATAAATATGTACCACAGTTTTTTAAACTTTTACACTAATTTAAAATATAAACGTTAAGTAAGAAAATTGTAAAAAGTCAAATTCGTCCATTATATAAATTATTACAATGTCATTTTTTTACATTAAAACATCAAATAATTTAACATAAAATCAACTAAACACATGCATATCAATTTTTCGCAGACTTGAATATCAATTTTGTTTCAATAAAAATACAAATACTTTTAAAAAGAAGGAAGCTTTCAATATGCATTCTTTAAACAAAATTAAAATTATAAAATGAAAGAAAGAGTGTGTAAGTGAAACGGCATTTATTCATTGAGATCATTAAGACTATCCAAAACAACTGAGAAATCAACCTTATAAAGAAATAAACTAAATCGAAAAATGGAGAACTTTTACAAACGTAACTAAATTTTTGAATAGCGTAATTAACTTCATAAAAATTGAATACAGTGAAATCAATTAAATAATTTTAAAAAAATACGCTTGAAAGAACTTATTTCCACGAAAGAAATAAAATGCAAAACGAACTTGAACAAAAAGAAATACTAATATTAAAGCATTTGAAAATCATTTTCCTTTTTTTTTCCATCAAACTGCAAACAAACTGTTCAAAGACATTTTCAATACAACAACAAGGTATAAGTATCAAGTCTATTTATTCCTTTGGATGAGAGAGAGCCAATTTTACGAAAAAATGATAAATGCCATTAGATTTCCTGAGTTACAGTAAACACATTTTGAGGAGATGAGCAGCGCGGCTTCGGCTATCATGATTGAAGCGAAAAAGAGAAAATGTTATTTTATTTCGTATTTATATGGAGGGATTTCTTTAGGTCGTGGTAATCAAGGTGGATGAAGGGATTTTTCATGGACTTTGGCTGGAGACGAACACTTTATATGTCTAGGAGGTTGGGGAATATTGATTCAGCAGATTTTGAG
The DNA here is from genome assembly GCA_019974015.1 of Nephila pilipes. Taxonomy (NCBI): domain Eukaryota; kingdom Metazoa; phylum Arthropoda; class Arachnida; order Araneae; family Nephilidae; genus Nephila; species Nephila pilipes. The sequence goes on from BMAW01081201.1 coordinate 276,867, forward strand.
AATGCGTGATCGCATAAATTAAAGGATGATTTGGAATTGTATCAGAAAATAAGAATTCGAAAAAATTCGAAAATTAAATTATTTTTTCAGCGAAATTATATATATATATATATATGCTGGATTACTTATATTTTGGCATTAATATGAATAATATTCATTCAAAAAAATAACTCTTTTATTGAAAATAAAAACACTAATGATTTCGAAATTAATAATAAATTGATTTTCATATAAATAAAATTAAACATCTACATACACGTTTAAGACCTAAATTCCCAAAATTTACAGATTTTGTTATATTTAAAACCATTGTAAATGAATACATGATAAAAATTGGGAAATTCCTGCAATCAATTTTACGATAGTTTATCAATAAACTAAATAAGACATTTATAACTGAAAATAGTACATTTATAATCAAATTCAAAACAAAAATATCTACTCAATTTATGAAAAAAACCTTTTTAAAAACCCTTTTAATTCCATAAATGTTAATTAGAAATGTTCTTTTGATAATTTCAGAAAAATAATTTAAATAATTATAACTCTCATGAAAAATTTAACTCTGCAGTCAAATTAGTTATCAAAAATTGCTTAAAATTCAATGGTAAAATATATAGACAAATTATAAAGGAATACCACAGAAGACAATATAATAATTTTGTTAAGCTAAAAATCAAAACTCACATTATTATGAACAAAAGTATATAAACGAAAATAATGTTATTATTTATAGATATATAAATGATCTAATTAACTTTAGTTATAGTAATAATTCTGGAGAAATTATTTTTCTTTTTATTTCTTAGCATTTAAATTTAATTCAAGTAAACAATAATAACTATCAGTCTGAATTGTTAGATGTAAAACTGGAAATAATAGATGAAATAAGTACTCATCAATATTTATGATTAATACATATTCATCCAAAATGTAATTATAAAGTACATAAGCCGTAATATAACACATAATAACCTTAATAATTGCACGAATATCACACACAATTATAAATCTTCAGAAATTCTTTCATAACTGCAAAGCATGTAATCAATCAATTAATTATTTTAAAATTCAAAATATATTGAAGATCAACAATATCAGTAAATATATTGATGATCAATTTTTGGTTAATTTGTTTAAATTCAGATTTTCTAGAGATTGCGAAAGTTCATGCCCGATTTTCATAGATGCGTCTCTCTCTCATAGATGCGTCTGTGTCTCTGCATCTATGAAATCTACTCGTATATTAATTAATAACTGACAGTTATCTAAATGCGTCGTATGTCGTTTGCTTTAAAGTGCTTTAAAAAAGTTGAATTAAATTTATTTTTTTGCAAGGATGCTATAAAAAATGGAAATTCGCATTTTCATATTGTTATGTTATATGAGTTTAAAAAAGAGTGAGAGAGTAGAGAAAGAGTAAATGTTTGAGCTACAATAAAAAATATTCAAGACGTTTATTTGGAACGTGCTCCCTCTCTTAAGGATAGTTAAAAAGTGGTTCAGTAAATTTCAAAATGGTGACTCCAATCTAAACGATAAGCTTTGTTTTGGGCGACCTTCCGGCATTGTTAATGACTTTATCCGAGATTTTATGAATAATAATTCATGGATTAACAGTAAAGGGATTATTGAGAGACGACAGCATTTCGCAATTTAAAGCAACTTAGATACATTTCAAAACTCGATATATGGCTCACACATGTTTTGATAAAACCGAATAATCTGAGCCGTATTTCTACAGCATTTTCAATTTTTTTTCTCGTCAACAAAATGAACCTTTCTTGGATATGGTCATATCTGGAGATGGGAAATGGGTCATGTTTAAAAATGTGAGGGAAAAAAACTAGATGCATGAAAATGAAAGAGCAGAACCTATGGCAAATACTTAATTGTATCCTATAAAAAGTGTTGTTGTGAATCAGGTGGGATTTCAGAGGAATAATTTTTTTACGAATTTAATCCACGTGGCCAAACAGTAACTGCAAAGAAGTACTAAAAGAAACTCACTCAAATAAATGTTGATATCCAAACCCTAAGTACAAATTTGGTCAGTCATAAAGGCATCATCTTTCCCCAGAACAACGCTAGATCACAACACAACGTAAAATTTTAGGGTTTCTAAATGGGAAACCTCCAGCACCCACCGTATTCCTCTGACTTTGTCACTTCAAATTTTCAATTGTTCCGTCCTGTGCTATATAATTTTAATAGGATAAAAATTGATTCCGTAGAAGAAACTAACTTATGACTTTCTTTGATGAGAAACCATTTAGTTTTTACAAAAAAGGATTCAAAAATTGTAAAACATTAGCAGACAGTTACAGAAATTGATGGAGAGTAAATTATTGATTAATAAATATTATTTTTAGAAATGTATTGTATTTAATTTGATTTCGAAGCAGGCATAAACATTTTCAATCACCCGATACATTTTATTGACATTTCAATTTTAAAAAGTTAGATTTTGAAATAAGCTACTCCAAAAATATTTTACAAAATATATTTATTTTTAAAATAATTTGCTTTCAAATTAATAGATGGTATATATATACTGTGTGTGTGTTGATTTTTCATTAATTTTAAATATGAAATTACCTTCTTAATTTGCAGAAGAATTCATAATTTTTAATAATTTTAATACTTTGTGTTATTATACTATATTTATTAGCAATCCATTTTACTATATGACGATACCTTTTAAAAATTCAATACTAAAGTACGGAATAGCATCTTTTGCAGAAATTATTTTTAAAATTTCCATTTCTGTTACTTATCTGTTTATGCGACTGCCAAGTAAATTAAACAAAGAAATAAAAATAAAAGTAATGTTATCATCAGAATGATGTATCATGAGACAATATTTTCTAACCACACTATGAAATTCCGAAACGCTAACCCCACTATCCATTACGTTAGTTATAAACTGAAATAAAAAGTTTCGTAAAGTAATAAATGTTTCCATAAAGTATACTTCTTTGTTTTTTAATTTTATTTAACTTTCCTTCTATGCCATAGGAAAAAGAAATCCCGATAATGATTTAAATCGGCTTTAACTAAAATCTCATACAATACATTACACTAAACGTCATTACATACAAATGATGACAATAAAAGACATAATGATCATAATCGGTAAAAGAACAGAAAACTATGGGTACCTCCTCAAATACTTATAACAGAACATTACGTTTGAAGTTAGAACCCTTCATTATAGGTTATCAGATGGGACCTTGTTGATGATATACAAATCATAGCCCGCATTATGTTTCCATTATCAATAAGTACATTGGGATAGCATGTGCCATTCTATCTCCAGAACCAAAGAAGCATGGCAATGAACGAAACATATAGTACGTGTTGGACAAAAGGGATGCGAAGCTTACGGTCCGGAACAGTGATTATTACCTACACATCGACCGGAGGGTATGACGTAATCACGATAAGACCAAAAGAAGGGGAAGATGGGCATTCACAGAGGATGGCGATTACTATCGTCCGAAATGCTGATAATGGTCTTCAGCTAATTTATTTGCCTCTCTGAACTGAACGTACTACAGGGGTTGATAACACGAATGGAGCGGGAAAGGGAATGTTAAAGCACACAGAGTAAAAAATAGAAGAAAATAATAACAAAAATGGGATTCTTTTATCTAGATGTTCCCCTAATCACGAGATCAGAGAGCCGTGTTGAAATCGCCAAGAGATTCGGAAACTCGCCAAGTACGCGGTAGCTAATATTCTCTTAAGCTTGTTTATTCTAGTGAATGATTTCGGCATATATAATATTAACATTTACAGAAAAGTATACGTCATTCAAGTGTTAAAAACCAAATTAATAATAACTCGCGCTACTTCCATTAACAAATAACATAAACAATATGTTATTTAAAAGTTAATTTAAGCTGAACGCTGTACTGAACAAAGGACTGTGAATAATTTTGTTATAAGAATACCATTTTGTAAAATACAAGAACGATCACATCAATTACATTGTAAAGGTGACTAATTTCTTTTCAAAGTTAAGGCGGATTGTTTATTTATTGAATTACTTATTCAAATCTAATAATTTATACAAGAAGCAATAATGAATGGGTTCAAATACATTATATAGAAGCTAGTTGCATGAAAATGTGAACGAGAATGCGTGACTTCTCAATACAACAGAAAATTTTATTGTTTAATACAATTATTGGCACAAATTAAAAAGAAATTATTTACTTTCTTCATAGCATAATTTCAAGTTACTTTCAAGGTAGCCATATATGGAGTACTTGCCAATAAAGTAAAAGCTCTTAATGAACTCATTTGATTTATTGTTTGATTGAAAATAAACGTTTCACTTTGCAGCAACAGGGGGGCTTTTGGCAACGAGCTTCGTGATTTTGAACCTCAGTCATATAACGAGGACGTCACCTCAGCTCTGGTACCTTCCTCTTCAAACTTACACACCATGCCAACGGGAGGCTTGAAGCTTCGACAGATTTAATGTGCATCAACAACACTACACGGTTGGTCTTTCATGGCATCAGGACTAGAACCTACGTTTCTAAGGAAACAACGCCGGTCGCGAGTTCGCCACCACGACAATAAGGCTACTGCGTCCACTTGGATTAATTTGAATAATCAAATAGTAAATTTTTATAATTTATTTATCAGTTCTCATTTTCATCGACAGCATGTTCGTATGAAGTCGCTATAATGAAATATTCGATAAATTAACAGATATTATTCAACTTACTCAAGGAAATTGTTTCGAAAAATATACAATTTTTTTTCCATTATCAAAATGTACAATTAAACATAAATTGGAAATGAGAACAGATATGGGAGGAATGAAAATAAAGATTCAAAATTTTAAGAAATGAAAATAATTCTTCAATTTTATTCTTCATTTTATAAAAATAACAAACAATTTCTATACACCTAAACAATTGTTGCGAGTGTATGATGAGCCACATCAAATGCACATAGAATTAAACTAGACCGGTAACTGATTTCGGAGCCAAATATACTTCAAAAACTCATTTAAGACAACATTCTCAAAAATTGCTAAAATATTTTAACATTCGCATTATCACTATAATGTTGTATCCGGAAGTAGGAAGACAAAGGCTCTATTGGAATTATTAATATAATATCACTATATATCATATTATACAGTTCCAAATAATCATAAAATTGATCAAAAATTTCCAAACGCAGATAAATTATTTCAAATAAACAATTGCCGTTGCTTCATACTTCTCGTTTCCATCGACGTTCAAAATTTTACTACGAATATTTACTGAATGATTACTCTACTGTTATCCCTGTAATACGTTTAGTTATCTGCGATATGCTGCCAAATGTAGCAACCCAAAATATCTTCATCTTTTATTCCACGTAAAAGAGAGAGTTTATCCTTCCTCTCCCTGAACTAGAAGCAATGACTCATACGGGACCTCCCGAAAAGTCCTTGGCGTGCCCATTTTTGGACTCAGGACTCGTCAGCTCTCAACTCTATCAGTAGAGCAACTCTTTTTTTCCCCTTCACACAACATTTTTATTCATCTTTTTCCCCATCATGTTTTTCAACACGAAGAATGTTTTCAGTTATGATTTGTTTACTTTTTATTAAGTGCATCGTATCGACACGTGTTCGTGTCTGCACGAAGGTAATTTTTTTTTCTTTTGAAATTCGCTATCATATAATAACGCCACGGGCAAACGCCTTCTCTACCTGATCACACCTGGCAACGGGCGATGTTTGATTTCGTTTAATAGAAAATATGAAAGATCACAAAAGATTGGGAAAATATATTCCATTTTTATCTATCCTTTAAAATTTCCTTTTCAGATACTGTGATGGATTACTCATATCCTAAAGCGTGGGTATATGCATAAAATCAAAAGAATTTGGAAGTTTCGGAAGAAAATATGAGAAGTTATCCTCACACACTTCAAAGCGAGCTTTCAAAAATCAATTCCAAGAAATATTTCAGAATTTATTCAGACTTTATTTTCTCTTGCCTCCGGATATCTGCACCATTTCTTTGTGAAAGCGTAACAAATGAAATATAAAAAACTTCGTTGAAAAGAAGAAGTCTTTTTAGGTATACTAAAGCACGGCCATGAAAAGAAAGCAATCATAAATATACATAGGTAAATATTCCTTTTTCCAGATCCATTCGTATAAGGGACTACTTTTTTAATCTTCGAATGATCAAATATTTCAGAATTTAATAAGATAAATCTAATCAGACTTGCATTACATGTGTTTCTTTTTTTATGATGACATAAATTATCTTGATTTTCACGAAAATCTTTTGTTAATAATACCAAATGATTAGAAACTATCATCAAAAATATTTAATCAAATAATCTAACTAAATTGCAAGTGATTTAATAACTCCTAAAATAACACTTTACTATTTTCTTTGACTTTTACTGGGTGCAAAACAAGAAGAGAGATGATCATACGTTGTCAGAATTCATCAATTATTTAATTTTTTTTTTTTTTTTTTTTTTATTTTACCTAGCAGTTTATTGGAATATTTTTAATTAATTTTAAATAAAAATTATTAAGCTTTTTTTTTTTTTTTTAAAAAAGACTAATAAATCTTCAAAGAAACTGAAAATATCATATATACAGGATGTTTCGAAAATCATGGGCAAAAATTTAAAGGGTGATAAAAACATCTAAACAAGCAATTTTCACCATACAATGCACAGGTGGAGAGCAAGCGATGAATCGCTAGAAGGCGCTTTAATGGAAAGCATTTTACACATCCTCATTTCTACCGTGGACTTTAAGAGGCATGACAACGTAATACAGTAATCAGGAAAAGATCATCCCTCCTTAAATCCACGGTAGAAATGATTTTGTGTTAGAAAACTCGCGCTATACGCTTTCCATTACAGCGCCGTCTAGCGTATATATACTGAAAATTTATGAAAGAATAATTTAGAATATTTAAAAAGACAAAAATCTCATATATATATATATATATATATATATATATATATATGTATGTATGTATATATATATATATGAGAAAACGTATTAGATTCTCACACTCTGAGAATTTAAACAACCTCAAAATAATAATTCGGAAAAGGTCAAAATACCCAAACTGAATCATAACGAAACAACAACAAAAATTCTCATATGTGAGATTATTCTGAAGCAAATTGCAAAACACAAATTTTATTTCTAAACATTTTTAAAGAAAACATAATCGACCACAAGTTATTACAGAAATAAGCCATATAAAACACAACTGTTTCAATAAATTTTTTTATTAAGAATAACTATTTCCTATGCCTTACCAAATAATATTTTAAAACACTCCTTTTCAAATCTGTTTATTTGCTTGAGAACTTTACATTTAAAAGAGAAGAAATCCTGAAAAACGCAGTCGTTCATTTCATATGCTTCGATGTGAGTACAAGCGAAAGGATATTACAATAAAGAAACAAAAAGACACTTTTTCAAGGCAAAGAACAAAAGCTCATTAATGATGACTCAACCAAAATTCGGCTGCTGATTCTTTTTAAGGCAGAAAGTATGTAGTCACAGTTCAATCACACAGTGCAAAATAACAAATATGGAATCGATTGTGAGTATAACTTTTTTTATTTATATTCCCTGCAGTAGAGACTAAATATCTCTTTATCAAGTTTCAGTCTATTTATTCATTTTTCCTTTTTTACTCAAGAAAATGCGACCGCAACATAATAATTTAACTGTTCGACACTCATTTCTGTGAGTCATTCAAAATTGTTCGGAAAATGTATCAACTTCATAATTTTTCTTGATGTTTAACAAATAATAAGTTAATATAAAAAATATTCAGAAGTCGGATGAAAATTTTATAAAATGATACGATTAGCAATATTACACAGCAATTACAATTTGCAACAAAAATTTCAATAATATGCGTGTTCTCAAGTTTTTGAAAATAAATAATTTTTCAAATTTTCGCTTGCATTTTAAAAATCGTAAATATATTCAACGACTGTCAATGAGACATTCGTGAAATGCTTAATACGCAACAACACACCATAGCTCAATGTTTTTCATTTCAATTCTACTTATGTGTTAATAGTTACACAATTAAAATATTTAAAAAAAATTGTCATTAAATAAGGCGACAAGATTTTAGTATTCGCCATATTAAAATACATATATTTAAAACATGCGTGGCTAAGATGTTAAAATTTATCAGTTAAAGATTATACTCATTTATTTCTAAATTTTCAATCTATATTTTAACTGCATTTTTAAAAATATTCGACAGAATATTTTCATGGTTTTTGATCAAAATGGACACAGCTACTAAAATTACGGACAGGTAGATAGACATGCAAAGTTTGGATAAACCCAACGTGACTTATCGAGAGGGGACGCTCAGTGGGAATTCCCAATTCATTACTTGTATCGATCATCAGTATAATGTACAATTTTACTTGAAATTGTACATCCTTTACAGAGAACGATAACGATAATAATATACCATAGTTTCAAAATCTATCAGAGAATTCAATCCCAACCAAAAAATCGGACACTGTGTATATCACTTATCCAGTATGGAAAGAATTTCAAACACATTTTTTGAAATAAAAAGGTTAAAAGAAACATTTTAGCTCACTGGTAACTGGTTTTATTCTTAATAACCAAAAAGTAATTAATAATTGAAACTTTCTTTTGCAAAATTTCCACTAAAGTCAAAGGAAAATCAACGAGAGTTTAAATATTATAAAAATATATGCGAATATTTTGAGAGATGTCATGTGATTGTGAATTAAATCACATGACAACACGAGAAGCAACACGAGAGCAATTGGCGACGGACTTCACGATTTCGATCCTCGGTTTAGTGAAGAGGGCGACACCTGAACTAGCGACTCTCTCTCCAAACTTCGATACCACGTCAACGGGAAGACTAAGGACATCGACCAGATTTAACGTGTTTTGGCCCCGCTACATTGCAGATCTTTTGTGGCATCAGGGCAAATATTTTGAGACCAAGTTTGTTGTATATATGTTTCCTGGAATGACTTGTTTATTTATGTCGCACCTGAAACGTAAACTGGGACGGACCTCGTAATTGACCAGGTAGATACTTGAGATGGTACCTAATTCTTCCAATTCACTCCACGCAAACGTTTCAGACCTTGACAAATATCACATACATGCACTCCGTTAAGTGGTAACTATAACAAGAAAGTTACTCGAATCGACTATATCCATTACAATACTCTTTAAATAGGCTATCCTGATCCAATATATCTACAAAGAAGTTTGATATAATAATACTATAATATTCATTGATTAAAACAGAAATTAAAATGACTTAATTAGCACATAAATAATATAGTAGATTGATTAGAGATCCCACCAACTGGTAAAATTATCAAGTTATACACAGGAAGAACAGAGATAATATGAACTGTCATTTTTATTTTCACGTACACAGATAAATCGGCTCTAAAATGTATGAAAAAATTCTCCAGAATGTGTAAATGTAAGCAGTTTTCTATTTTAAAAAAAATTGAAATAATATTATCATTTATAAAGCGATGTTTCTTTTCTATCATTTAATGATTTCTTAAAATATGATAACATGATATCTCACTGTAGGGATGCTATTATAAAAAGCACAGTTAAATTTACAGTTCGTTGCAAACAAAAATAATTATTCTCATCAGAATTGATACCGTTTCTTCGACGAAAGTGAGCTGTCAGAAATGCATTTAAAGTTCGAATTTTAACGCAATATACTCAAATGAATAATAAAGAATTTTTTATCTATTTGGAACATAATGAACATACGTTATCAGTGTATATTCGCAACCTCATTTCCTTTTTAAAGAATCTATTTTTTACACAAAAACCGGAAATCACGGGAATCGACATCAAATTACAGAGGTCAACGAAATGCATAAAAACCGAAAATATTCAGCCCATTCCATTGAAAGGAAATGTAAATATTTTTAAACTCAAACATTCCGGAAGCCACTGACATGCACTGACTTCACAATCAAGATATAAAAAAAAAATACAAAGCCATCCAAAACTTAGAAATATTACCGTGAAAGTGATGAAAAAGAAAGAGAGAAATGAAAAGGAGAAAAAAAATTCTACACAGACATCAATGACTTGTACAATCTCACTTCTCTTTCCGGTTAATTCAGTGAAAGGACTGTTTTGTTCGATATGTTTCCCAGGAACATTGGAAAAAGAGATGGCATTCGATTCCGATCTTTATCGAAACCAGACGAAAAAGAAGCACTGCGAAAGGGTTAAAAAAAGGTCACTGGCCCTTTAATAGAGGCATGGTTTCAACGAGTAATTTTCAGGAATTCAGCGGAAGCATAAAAATGGTTTGGGTCATCACTGGAAAGTGATTTGTGATGTGATGTGATGACGAGGAATCGCATTTGCTTAATGCATTTAGGACTCTTAGTGAGGTGTGATTCAAGTGTTGTAAGTAGGATAATTCATATCAGAGAAACATTTTTGTTAGTCTTTGCAAATTGAAATGGCGTAAATTGTTTGAAGAAGTCTCGTGTGTGTATATAGTACACACAAAGTTGAAAATTTAAGGGGGAAATACATTATTAGTTCTTTGAAAATTTTTAAATAATTATTTGAAATACGTTAATGAAAATAGAGAATCAAGCATTATCAAACATATGAGGGAAATCAATTTCTTGGCAATTTTTTTCTTTCAGTTCGAATGTAAGCTGAATTCGTTTTTTTAAGCTCTGAAACAATCATCGGCTAATAACAATGATAACAAATTTTTGTTAAATTACTATGCAGGGATAGTCATTTTTCCATTTAATTTGTTTTACAAATAAATACATGCGATCATTAGTGCCATATTGAAATTCATACTATGGAACGCGTATGTTCTTTAATGCTGAGTAAATTTTAAATATCCTATTATAGCAGCATTTACGATTAGAATTTAAAAAAAAAATACAATTAAGAAGCTTAGTTTAATACAAATTTAAGTATATAAAATTAGCTTAATACAAATTTAAGTGTATAAAATTAGTTTAATACAAATTTAAGAATATAAAATTAGTTTAATACAAAATTTAAGTATATAAAATTAGTTTAATACAAATTTAAGTATATAAAATATAAATAAACCATACCCATAAGAAAAGTGTAACAATTTTTATATTCCACTGTCATCAGTTTTGGAATTAACAGGTTTTTTTTACTAAATGTCGTTCTTGAACATTTGAAAATTTAAGTCTATTTGATTTATTTGTTGATATAAAGAAGTATAATAACAATAATTAAAAAAAGAAAAGAAACAAAATAATCATGTTGATATATATGGCGGAAAGTCATTCCTTATGAATTCGAATAAGAGATTTTTTTTTTTTGTCACTTTTACAGTTTCTAATTTTGTTAAATGAAAGACATAAGTAAAGAGAATGTTCTTTTTTTTTCTCCTCGAGTTCCTCAAACCATATTTTCATAAATATCAAAATAAATAAACAAACCTTAAAACTAAGATTTTGCTAGCATTTAATTTCGTGTACCAATAAAAAGAAACTACTCGAGTCCTCTTCCTGCAAAAATCGAGCAATAAATAAAGGGGGGGGGGAGGAACCACTCGTTTAATCCTTGCACTTTAATAAAATTCTGCTTTGGGGGAAGAGGCCATCAAAAAAGACGAAACCCTTTGTCCAGAGAGAGAGAAATGTTATATATAGGAAATCGTTGCCTAGGAAACAATAAGGGTTATAAAATTCCGATTCCGGGAGTACCAGAGTTCCGGAAATTCTTCGTATCCCGGCGAAAAAGGACCGAAATCCGAAATCGTTTCTCCTAAAGTTGTTTCCGATGTCACCGTATTCTTCCGCTGCACAGGAAATAACGGTTTTATCCGACATTAATGCAATGGTGCTGTAGTTACATTGGGGGATTTGGTTCCACGTTTTGTAAAAGGAAAACATGACAGATTCTCTCTGTTGGAGTAATCTTAGAGGATTTGGCCGATGAAATTGTAAATAAAATTGATTAAAAGTTTGAAATGAGATTGTGGAGGAGGAGGCGCGACGGAATTGAATGTAAGGATTTTCTCTAATGGTTCTTCCAAATCAAGCAGTTTAATGAAGATTTTGAGTAATTGTTCGTTGGAAGATTATGAATGAAATTTGAGAAATTCTTGATATTTTCCAATTGTCTTTCCTACGCTTTTGAAATAGCTTTCTAATGCATTTTGTTCAATTTCAAGATCGAAACAAGGGTTTTCTAGGTAAGTCATACAGTGATGTTTTTTTTAAAAAAAAATGAATAGAAACCAATCTGAAGTCGTCTCAGATTTGTCTTTATCTGTCAAACAAAAAAGAAAATGATGGATCAATTCTTTATTAGCGTCGCACATAAAAGGAACACTCGGGTTACTGGTGACGTACCTTATAACCTTGAACCTCGGTCAAGTGACAAAGACAACATCCGAGTTGATACCTGTCTCTAAGTTTCCACACCATGTCAATGGGAGCACCTTGACAGATTTCACGTGCATCATCCCATTTACACAGTGGGCCTACAGAAGCAACAAGACTCAAACCCACGATTCGACTGAAACAACGCTTTCCTCGAGTTCACGACCAAAAAAAAAAAAAAACCATTACGTTATCGCGGCCACCATGTCTTTTCAAAGGATGGAGAGCAAGATAAACAAAACAAATAGAAAAAATACATTTTTTTTATTTTAAATTTTAAAATAAATAACTTTTAATAAATATAAAAAAGTAACCTTTTACATGAAGGTGAAAAATTTTAAGCTGGTATTTCTATAAAATATGTATCCCTATTTTTATCATTTCTTACGGTTAAAGATATGTACCTATGTTATTTACATAATTCCTATTCTCGAACACAACGATGTTCATATACACCTAATTTAGTCATATATCAAAACCTCGACACAAAGTCATTTATTATAGCTTCACATTAATGTCATAGGATTTTCTATTTTTTACGCATATAAAATATATATAATTAGCAATAATTATTAAAGTAATGCATACAATTAAGTTACCACTTAAGAAAAATCGAATATTGGGTTATTTTGCAACACACTGCTCTCAAAGAAAATAAATATTCATCTTATGCATAAAAAGTTCAAAATGATATTTTTTTTATATGATTCTTTAGATATCATAAACGGAAGTGAAAAATAAACGGCAATTCATCAACAGTAAGAGAAACAAACATTGCGCTCATAAATTTTTAATTGTTATAAACATATACTCAATGAGAAACTCACAATAGAAATTAATTAGGACAAACATCAATCGAAACGTTAATATTCCACATTGCCAGCCCAGCTAGAAAATTCCAAAGTAATTGTCTCCCTGTCAATGAATGCGTGCGCAATGCAGCATTCAAACCAATGTTACCACAAAGGATTTATACCATCATCCTTCCATCATAATCCGCATTCCTATTCGGATATGTACAACAACGCACTGCGTATACAACGACTCTCATTGCCAGTCTTCCAGACGCTAATTACAATTACATTCTACGCGCGTCTCAATACAGGGGCGGAGGATTGGGTCTTAGAAAATGAATTCGCAGTCATTTCGGGGAGGTCTATTCTCCCCTAGCAACTATTCTGAAGAAGAATCCGTTGCCGGGAGGGGATAAAATAGTTCCAAGTATTAAGGATAGTGAGGAATTTTAATAAATGCGGCAGAGGTCGTTAATTGATTTGGTTTAACAAGTGGATTAATTACCGTCTTTATCTAACCGTTCATAATTTTTTCGAGGCATAGCAAAATATTTATAAGTAAACTTTACAGAACTGGAGTTGTGAATAACTTAGTTACACACAGAACGGAACTCGCTTTTTATACGTAAAAATAATTTGGAAACATGATTTATAACTAAATATATGTATCGCACAGTCCTCAAAAAAAAAAAGGATAACCTTAATAACTTTCACATATTCCGTCACAGCTGGACAAAATGGGTATCACTGATTAAAGCTAAAAGAAAAATATATTACGGTATTAATGAATTAGTTGATTAATTTAATCAATATGCACCTGAAACAAAAATTTTCACCTATGGAAGTACCTGGTTTTCCTGCAGATTTAGGTGTCTACATTGCCTAAGCTTCTAATTTCATCCGAATCTGATAATTAGTTCCCGAAATATTCGAGAAAATCGAAGTATATTCGGGGTAATATATATTCGATTACTTCACGATTCACGAAATTTCTCCCCTTTTTAAACACACTGTGATAAGCAAATCGATAATTAAGGTACATAAAATATACAAGACCCCTTAAAACTCCTCAATTTCCAATTGTAATTTCAAAATCGAATATTTCATGAACTAATAGAGATATTGAATGGAATTTTATATTTAAGGATTTCTCATTACATAAGTAATCCAAATACAAATTCTATATACTACAATTCACTCCCCCCTCGGTTATCTCCTGTTTTCCAAATAATATTACTTTTATTACTATTTGGTTATATTTTTAGAAATGAAAGGAAAATATCATAATTTCGTACAAGAAGTTTCAGAAATTATTGATTAGAACTTTTAATACCATCAAATAATTTCAAATGCTTATTTATCATTAAGCTCCGGTAAAATGGAACTTTCTAACAGAATTTTGCGAAACTTAAAATTGACGTTTTTTTTCCCATGACAAAAAATAATACAAGTGAAAAATATCGACATCTATAGTAAGAAAACACTTTTTTAAAAGAACTATGTTCAGTAAGTCCATTTCATTAACATAGTATTTTAGTTCTCTTTCATCTATTAACATTGATACCAATTTTTTCTTGTTGTAATGAAAATTGCGGAAGTTATTATGGTTGTTTCATTTTTTATGACTGTACAAGGGTATATAGCAAATAAATAATAGTCATCAGGCAGAATTATACTAATTAGAGTCGTTGCTATTTAAAAAAAAAACAAAATTACATTATCATACTTACTTCCATCTTTTCCATTAATTTTATTAATTGGAAATTCTATTTCTGCAAGCGTTTTGTAATTCCACATGATTAACACACCTCTGATTTAGTATTAAAACACATTTCTTTTTGAAATTATTAAAAAAAACAACTAGCATTACAGTTACATGTTGTAACTGTAACTAGCATTACAGTTACATGTTGTAACTGTGACATGTAACTGTAATGCTAAGTTTTACTGTAATGCTTAATACATTACAGTTACATGTTATTCTTTAGGCAACTTGGCACCCAAAAATTAGTTAAATTACTGATTTTGGATTATAATCTCAAACGATATGAGGAAATTCTAACACTATTTCTACTAACTGTTTTGGCCCTAATAGCTAAAATATGAATTTACTTAGGTATATTTAATTCATTTCTGATTTGTATAAGTCTTAATTCTTCCCATTCAAAGAAACTTTCAACAACATTACGCCAGCAAAAATACTAAAAATCATGGGTTACTCCAATATTTTCATTGATATAAAAATAGGAAATAAAATATACGAAAAAAAGACTAGCGGATCTTATTTTTAAGTACGAAAGCATTGAAATTAAAACTGATAAAATAAGAAATGAATGGAAAAATATCCATTGTGAAATTACGAAAAATTACATAACAGTGACAACTAGGATCACAAAATCGAAATGGTATTAATAAGTTTTTAGAAAACATATTGAAATACTGATATTCTAATATGTAAAATAAGTACAATGCAAACACGAAAAAAATCCTTAGTTAGCAGAATAACACATAACTCAATGTCAACTTGGCGACAGTTTTAACAAGTTCAATAGCGCCTTAATTTGTCAGTAAACACATATCTTACGTACTTTCCAATCATAAAATCAGAGCCTAGAAATGCTCTTAGAATTTTAATTTTACAATCACAAAGGAAGAAAAAAGTTACGATGAAGAAAAATAAGTGCTCAGGTGAAAACTAGTTTTTCTTATGTTACATAAAATAGATAATTTGTTCGTAAAGGAATGTTACGTGATGAAGCATACAAAAGTTTCTACATTTTTACTGCGACATTCTTGTAGTAAATTTACGTAGCTCTTCTAAGTTTAACATCAGTTCAAACAAATAAGTTTTCAGGTTAGAACACAAAAAAAAGTGATAGGTGTTTCGTTATGAACAATTCGAATGCATTGTCGTGTATACAGTAATGTATTAAAAGCAAAACACGTATAAAAACGTATTATCTCAGCGTTGTTTATGATTAATGGTAAGCACGAGATCATTTATTGAACATCTAGACAGAAAGTTATAGGTAAATAAAGAAATAAGGATGTATATAGATACATTTTTTTTACCATACCAATGTATCATAGAGTGAAAACAACGTCAAAATAGCATTCTCATATCGGAAGATATCTAGAAAACAGTTTGTCTTTCTAAAATTAATTATTATGTATGATACAGAAAAAGTTTCTAACTTTTTACAAGATAGGATAAAAGTCCCATGTACAAACATGTTTCCTAATTAAAATTTCTTCAAAATTATATGAATTAAAAATGAAAAGTCAGCGAATCTGCATCATCTTTTCAGATGACGCACCCAAGATATATATTATCTTCTCTTAAACGCAATGCATTTATTGGTTGAATTAGTAATTTTGTATCCTACGAAAATGCAAAATTATATGCTACAAAAAATAACATCCCAGTAAAAAAATCTTACAAATTGCAGATTTTTTGCACCTTAAAATAAAAAACCTGGCTTTTTTTTCCGGGCGATGCTAAGTAATGTGATTAACGACTGTAAAACAAAAATAAAACGAGAAATATTTGCAGATGTAGATTTGGATACCAAAATGTTTTCCAGATTTTAAGTATAGTAATTAAATATTTACAAGAAATTACAAAAAAAATTACATCAGGATAGTTTAGAGTTTAGAATATAGAAAATGATTATAAATATCAAAAATACTTTACAAGCTTAAATTTGAAAATAACAAAGTGAAAAGAATTATTTCTTAGTTTAAATGTCTGACTACAATATTTCTATAAAAATTTCAAAACTTAAACAAAATTCTAAAAGTTCAAACGGACAATAATTTATTGATTGTGATGGGATAAAGTATCAAATTTATCACGGTTGAAATGATGAATATATTTGAGAGAAATAATTTATTTCTAAATACTAGTTGCAGCTTATGCGTATACAACAAGCTATGTTTTTTAAATAAATAAATAAAGTTTTAGCAATCAAATTTAACATCAAATATAAAATAACAACAACCAAACAACCGCAGTTCAAAATGAATTAAGTAAAAAAATTAAATTCTACTTAAACCCCAAAAATTATTCAAATAAACAATCCAACAATCGCAGTTCACGAAGAATAAGACAAAAAAAAGTAAGTTGAATTCTATTTTTTTTTACCTTAGAAATTATTTAAATAAACTGCAGATAGTTTGAATTAAATATTAAAGGCATAAAAATTCATCAGTTATGAGATAGCGAAACTAGAAATGATTTTTTGAAGCAAGATTTCATGGTAAAGTTTCGGAATTATTAATCAGCTATGGGGAAAAAGAATTACCATTCCTAGGTCATCGAATCATCAAAGTTAACGATCATTAGCTACGGGAGATGGAAAAGAAACATTTTTTCTTTTGAAAAAAGTTCCGTTACTTTTTTGAAATGTAATTTTTTCCCAATTAGTTGTTAATGAGAAATCTAGAATAAATTAAACAAAACCCACCTGGCGATGAAAAAATACCAAAACTGCGATGTACGCGTATCATTTGGCATACAGCGAAGTAGAAAACGTTGAGCAAAATTTCATTAGTAAGATGCTTAATGACCATAAAACTTTTTTACACTATCTACGTATGGAGTCACGTTTAAATAATTCGACTGAAAATCAAAAGTTTTAGAAAAAGTCGTACTTACTGATTACTAAATTTTGAAACACAATTTTTTGGAAAAAAGGGTCATGTCACAAAATAGTATAAAGAGCAAAAACCCTTTTTTTTAATGATACATTTAATTTTAATGGAAACACAGTACTTTTGAAGCTAAATAGAAATAATGAAGTGAAAAGTGATGATTTGATATACGAATATTCCTTATCGATGATTTTATTGTACTATTAATACAAAGTAAAATAAATATATAATATTTTCAATATTTTTAGAAAATAAATATTTTTATTGCATTATATAACTACGTATAAAATAGTGACGGAGATACATAATTACTAAATAAGTTAATGAGGAATTATTGATAAGGATGAAAATTTGAAATTAAAAATGTAGTTAGTGGTAGAAACGACTCGAAACTATGAAGCAAAATATCTCTAAACTCGCAGCGAAAACGAATTTTAAAAAATTGAATAAACAAATAAAAATAACTTACGCTTCGAAGTTATTCTTTTTTTTATTCATTTAAATCTTACTTAACCATATCTAAGATTGGATTAAGTAGAATAAAAAATGTATGAAATTTTATTCCTGAAATCATATGCAAATTCGTATGCGCACAATAATTTATTTACCTTTGTTTAAAACATTTGCCTCTTTCTATTAATCAATATAATTAACAAAAAATTATCTTTACCTAGGCTTTCTTGCAAAAGAATAAAAATAATTAAAATATAACGATCTATTATTTCATAAGCAAATCAGTAATGAATTTGAACACAGACAATTATTTCAGAGTAGGTAATTAACAATATACAAAGTGGTTAGAATAAAACAACATTGGTAAAAATTAATTATACTATCGTAAAATCAAATTGCCAACATATTGCACGTAATCAAGTTATTTTTTACAGTAGCTTTCAAAAAGCCATTTCAAAATAAAAGAATAGAAAAAATCTATTTGTATCGTTTCACCGGAACTTCAAACATTATTAGCAACAATCGAATACTTTATAAAATATATATATGTAACACACAATTGAATTGTTTCTCCAAAAACCATCGTACATCTATTTCGAGTAAATGTCTTAATAATAAAAACAAAAAATTTCCGTTATCTACACTCACAGAAAACCATGAATCACACAATGATGGCTCGGTTCTTTGACTTCAGTTTTCTATGAATAGATAAAAAAAAAATTGTTTTTTTTTCACCTCCAACTCAGTTCCAAGAAGTTGAACATAATCCTCTTTTGAATGAAGTTGAATTTCTTCCTTCAATTTCTAAAACTCGTGACCTCTCAACTGTCACGTGTGAGACTTGTTCGTGAATCTCCTTAAAAGTATGGTAAAATTACAGGATTAACTTTTCAATTTAAGGAAGTATCGGAATAAAAATCTCCGAATTACATGCTTATTAATACTTTTTACGTATTCTTAATGTGAGATTTCGCTGAATGTTTTAAAGAAAATCTACAGATATTTATTAATATCTTCAGAAATGAAAGTTAATGACAGGTATGCAAGTCCCATAGCTCTTGTGAAATTTGATAGAGTCTGTAAAAATAGAGAAACTAATTTGCATTTTTACATACACTCGTGTGCAAAATTAAGTGTGTTTGCAAATTATGTCTATTTTTATAAAAAGTATTGAGCTAAAGGCACTAATTATGTTGTTGAAGAGTTTTACAAATATTCAGCATACGTAAGCGAAGACGTGCGTGACTGCTGAGCTATGACTATGGAGGAAGTATAAGCATAAGAAAGGTTGTCGGCGATTTGTGTGTCCCTACTTCTCCACAAATTTTTCGTTTTTCTCGCAAGAGTTGCATAAATCATATAAGGTATCAGATAAAATGTGCGTGGATGACGGAATGAGATGAAGAATTGGCAGCAAACTGGCGGCAGTCCAATCACAAGAACTAATAGCTACAGAGCTCAACATAAAGCTTAGTGTCGACTGCAATCAGTTGAAATAGTTTTAGGACATTGGATCCATATCGAAAGATTTGGATAAGGTCGATCAAGATCAGCAACGATGAATCAGGATCGTTATTTGGAAAATCCAGTGCGGCGACATATCACTGCTACAGCTTTACAGCTCTCACGTGAGCTGTATGCTACCACTGGAAATTGAGTTTCACGATCTGTAGTTGTCTGATGGCTTCATGAGAGATGGGTGTTTATGCCAAAAGACCCGTTGTTTGCATCCCACTCACTGGAACACACAAGAGAATGTGTTTATCAAGATGCAAACAACATGCATATTAGATCAGAATTCAATGGGGAATCTTGCGTTGTACAGAAGAGTCCAGACTCAACGTAGACAATGATTTTCGACGCACCTGTTATTTGGAGCAAACGTGGGATATGATATACCATCCCTCCCTCATCAGGTAAAAGGATTATTACTGTGATGAAGATGCAATGGTTTTGGCAGACATTATGTAGAACTACCCACCCATCTCGTTGCATGTGTTTGACAAAGACTCCTTGACTGCTATGGAGTATAAATAAAGACCTTAGAGAGCCTCATGTTCGATTTTTCAGGGTAGCAGTTAGTCCTGGGTTCCCGTTAATGAATGACAGCGCTCATCCACATGGGGCTCAACTGGCCGACGATTATCTAGAAAGTAAGAATATTCGTCGCATGGATTGGGCTGCCATGTTTCCTGATCTTAACCCAATAGAGCATGCTTGGGACGCTCTTGAAAGAGCAAATGCATTTCGCTATTCCCCTCCGGGAATCATCCCAGATCTAAAAGCTGCCTTGTTGAAGGAATATGATCGACTGCTACATGGACTCCTCTACTGCCTCCAGTCCAGTGTACCATCACGATGGCTGTGAGAAGGGACTATACACCATTTCCATATTAAACTCATTTGCAGTTCTATAACCCAACATGGATTTTGGACATCTCTTCACTTTGAGCTTTACTGATAATCATGTGTACATAAAAGGACTTTTGAAGGGCCCACAAATCTTTCTCTGTTATAAATATGTATATTCGTACATGATTTCATTAAAATCAATTCATTAATTTTCAAACAAATTCAACATAATATGCGAATTCTCCTTATTTTGCACACGAATTCAGTATTGTATAGTCATCAACAAGAATTTTTTGAACAGATTGAAATAATAAAGAACAGAACATTTTTATACCTTCGAGAAAAATGGAAAATGTTGATATTATGTAATTGCTAACATTTTTTTTTCTCAAATTGGCATAAAAATAAACATGCTAATGAAAGAAACAGATTAATTTTGATAGTTTGAATTTATTTGACGTGTAAAACAAAAACACTCTGAATCCACGAAAAGTTTGGAAACTCTTCTGCTATGAATGAAATCGTTTTGAAAATTTCTTTTTGAAAATAAAATAAAAAATAAAACAAATCTATTGAAAACTTCGACAATTATTTTTATCCTCTAAGGAATTGAAAAAATGTTTACTTTTCTTGGATTTTATAAACTACTCAAAAAGATATAAAGATAAAGATAAAAAACGATACTTACTCATTAGAACGTGGCATATTTAATTCTTGTCTAGGAGTATTCTTTCGTTCAATCTGCCGGAATTAAAGAATAGGGAATTTCCAATTGAATGCAACAGGGGAATTATCGACCATTTAGAAATTAAGTAATACATGAACGAAACACATCTTTCCTTTTTATTCACGAAAAACTATGTTTTGTTTCAATTATTTGATAATTAAAAATTAACACTTTACAAATATTTATGTGAGAACCTTTTTTTTCCTTTTGCTGATGAACATTTGGATATTACAATCTTTCAAAAAGCACTTATTAAGAATATTTTAAAAAAATTATACCAATATCACTTTCAAAACACAAAACACTGCAATTATATTGTTTTCAAAAAATAATGAATACCTAGGTAACGAAGTACGTAGTATCTTTTCACCTCATCAGAATTATTTATTAAGGTATGTATAAAATAAGCCATTCGGGCATGTATAATTGAAGTTCCTTATATTAATAATAATATTAAAGATAATTGTCGCAAATGAGAATACATTTTTAAAACCAATTTCTATACTAAGTACTTTAACTAAAATATAAAAAAATTCCAGTTACATATTCTTAGAAAATATTCCAACAATATTTAAATTTAATCAGCCAAGGGAAAAAAAGCAAATGATTCAGTACCTTAATTTAAGGGACAACACTATCCACATTAAACCGTACTTGTTTAATGATAAATATTGAACTATATGATAAAGAGAGAGTAAAAAAATTAAATATGAATAAAATGATAAGCCAATATTTTGATACAAAAAGTTTAAAGAATCACTATTAAAAATACAAAGAGATTCAATATAATATTATTATTCAAAAATCAGAACTATTGTGATGAAATAGTGCGTATAATACATCTATATATCCCACTTACAAAAACAATGACATTTATTTGCATGACATTATCATTCAGATAAAACTAATTTACAATAAAGGGTGAGCGAACGATAACAAATGCTAGTTTATTTGAACAGAAAGAACATTATTTGTATTTTATGGGCGATCAACACACGACAGTCGGGCAATTTTTACCTCAAACAAAGAGACCCAAATTTCACTTGACATCATTCAAATTAAATGTGACATCAAGATGTAGAAAAAAAAAGAGAACAACTTCATATTTTGGCCCACACAATGGTTTTAAAGGGCACTGGCACCTTGAAACAATTTTCCCAATCGTATACGATTCTCAAAACAGAAACTGAATCTTCTCATTGACCAACGCGTCTTGTTTACTAATGCAAAGAAAATAGCCTTTCTCCCGACGCAAACTGTTCCATAGATTATCCATCACAATGGCCACAGACGACAACAATTGAATTTAAAAGGGGCAGTCTTCCTCAATCCCGAAATTCCATGCGTGATTGGGTTGGTGCGCTTTATCCTGTGAGATAGGCAACTTCCGGATCCAATTGCATTGGCGATAAAACCGCATAAGTCTCTAGAAGGATACTAACGTCGTGGGAAGAGGAATCCCTGCCGGTGGTTATTTTGACGAAAGTCTGAGAGATAATGGGAATGAGATTATACTGTACATAGATGAGAGGAACCTATGGAAAACACTTTATAGTGTGGATGCCGATAGAAATATAAAATGAGAGAGACCTGAATACATAAACAAATCAATCTTTTGAATTATTTAGTAAGCAAATCTTAAAATACTTCGATTACGATTTGCGATATAAATATTATTTAATCTCTGCAAATAACCTTGAAATATAAGTAACTATTTTTCTCTCAATTTTCTGAAGTACTTTAATAAAGGTTGTACTTAAAATTTTTTGAAAACATGTAAAATGTTGTAAATATCTAGAAAAAATAATTGAATAGTTAATGCAAAGCAAAATGAGAATAACTTATGTGTTATTATAATCATTTGAAATGAATATAAATTAAGTTTAAGAAGACAATAAGTATAAATCAGATGATCGGTTAAAAGATTTCATCAACCTCTCATTAAATGTTTTCGTACAGGAGATAAATAAGAAAGTGTATTTTTTTAAAATAAAATTTCTTTGCCGGGCACATTTAAACTTGTCAACAATTTTACTTAAATAAATAATTTTATATACTATTTGCATGTGTGCGTTTCTTTCTCTGTGTGTCCTTGAAATCATAGATTGAAGACTTTTACAAATATCATAAGCAGGCTTTCAGAATAAAAAAAATAAAATATTTGCGACAACGCTTTCACCTTAAAATTAAATTTAATGAGTGTGTAAAGTAATCAGATGAATAAATCAAATAACAGTATATAATGTATTACATTTTGGTTCTTTTAACCAACCATATCATGAATAGATGTACAAGAAAAGAGGAAAATAAAGTCCACAAAAGTTTTTCTGAGAAATTTAGCATGAAATCCAGCTTTAAATTTCATAAAAACGCTTTATGGGAATGAAAAAAAAAATCATCATGATAATTCGATAAATTCCTAAGCTTACAGAGAGATTTAAAATTTACAACAAATTAATTTTTTTCTCACATATAAAATATTAAATTCCATTGTTATCTAAAATTTTGTTTTTCATATTTTTTGCAAAAATGTGTAAAATTATTGAACATTGGTGCTAACCCGCAAAGAAAGAAGAACAATATTTGAGTTTTCTTGTGAAGAGAAAAACTAAATTTTTTTCAAGACCAATGACTGTTCTCATATTAAAAATAACGTAATAATTTACTCATAGGTCAATCGATGATCGAACAATGAAAAAAAATTAAGAATTTGGAGTTTTAATTTTAAATTATTTAAATCTACATAGATGACCATGAAAAGGTTTTATGATTGCTAATCCTATATTCCTTAAAATAACATACTTCAAGAGAAACATTATTATACGTAAAGTTCAATGTTATCTTTTTCGCGTTCAGAAAGATAATGCATTCTGACCAGAAATTTTCAACATAACATCTAACACAAAAAATGCTATGCTCTATATAATTTTAAGAAATATTCACTCAAGGCTAAAGAACTGAAAAGTTATTTCATTTAATACTTTGGAAATGATTGTTTTATTTTATCTATTACCAATACAACTTCTACAAATGGTAAAATAATCCGAAGCTCGAAAGGTTCACACACACATAAAATTAAAGTTCCAAAACGCAATAGAGCTCCTTTTAAATATCTGTAGTTCACTTTTTTTAATTTAAAAACAGGGGGAAATTCAATACATAATAATATGTCATCCTCACAGGAAAACAAGACATTAAGACAAAACCAAAAATCCTATTTTTCCAATTACATTCTGAACAACACAAAGGCGTAAACCGACTCCAACCTCGAGAAGTCCACCCAATCCATCGTCACCTTGGGACACAGCGCTCTACTTTCCGAGAAAACATCCCGAAGCGACACCTCGTGGGAAAACGACAACTCCCTTTCACGCAACCTTGTCAAGGCAGAGTGAAAGAACGCATAAAGCAAACCAGGAAACGGAAAAAGAAAGAATCTCTAAGAAAAGTAAGTGCCTGCCCCCACGCGGTTGCCATATTTCAAAGGCAAAAGGGGATGAATGTCACTTGATAAAGTCGTCTGCCATTGCACCTGCCCTGCTGAAAAGTGATACTGAAGTACCTAAATAAATTCATTAGCTATGCATTAGGAAGGAGGGATGCGTGGAGTGAAGTGAATAGTTTGTAGCTTCTGAGGCGTCAACACAGAAGAAGAAATTTCGAACCTGGAAAGGGCGTTGAAAGCATATTTTTCAGACCACTGGTGTCGACGATGCAGTGATGGTTTTTGCAGAGAGTTATTCATTATATTAAATACATTACTTTTTAAAAAACTGCTTAACCCAATTACATAATAATCTTTAAGTATGCACTTCCTAATAATAGATTTATTGAACCAATTTAGAAAATTCGAAATATTATAGGAACGATATTTCTAATGCCTCTTTCTTATTATTAAATATCTAACAATTGTTCATAAAAATGTTCCAATAACAAGAATAATAAACATCGCAAAATGTAATACAATATTTTATATCAGAGAAAAATGTAAAAAAGTTTCTGAGCGTGGTTTGAAATTTAACTTACGCGCATTCATATGGATAGATAATCATTCATTATATATTATGTACCATAATTTAATAAACAATTTTTGAGAATTTTCATATATATATATATATTACATAAGACGTAAAAGTCTACATAAAATAATTTATTCTAAATTATATTTTATTTTTGAAATTCACCAAAAATATAATACATTTTGTTTTTTAAGAGACTATTTAACTAGATTTAAAAAATATTATGTCTGTAAATTCATTTAATCTGAAATAATCCTAAGAAACGTTTATTACTTAAAAACATTGGATTTGGGGGAGAGAAAAAAAAAGATTTTTTAAATCTTTAAAATCTTTATCTCATAGAATATAAAACAGCTAAATATTTTTAAAATCTTTTTTTACTTTGAAAGAAATTTTGTTTCACAGTATACTATACGCTTTGCACATTCAAACGTTGCATAAATCCTTTTTTACGCTCTTCTATTGATTAGATTGATAATCAACGTATATATTGCTTTAAAAAATCAATTACATAAAGAATACAGCCTTTAATAATTTTTAAGATCATAAAATATGAAAACTTACATCATATATGTAAAAGTAAAAAAATAACGCAGGGAAATGAAAAATATTAACATAAACCAAAAATACCCTAACAGAAACAAGCTTTGTTTGAAAAGATATGTAAAAGAACATTAATAAATCATCTTTAATAATTACGTATAACTTAATACAAGTTACACTACGAAATATTGCCATTATATTGCTAGGCCGAAAAAGTAATCATTGTGGGTTGCATATCATTGGCGGGCCATATAAATCTGAAATGTTTATTCATTCTTCACTAATTTCAAATATAGTAGTACTTTCCGTAAGACACCACAGAATAAGGGAAAATTCTGTTGGTCTCGGTCTTTTTGAATAGTATATTATGTATTTACCTCTTATAAAGAGACATCTGTATTTTAGAGACAAAAAAATGTATGGTCCGGTGGGTATCCTTTATTGGAAGGTACTATTGTAACTATTTTGGTTTGTCACTAATAATCGTATGATACGGAATTTAAGTGGTTCTTAATAAAAAATAATTAATTAATAATAATTTATAGTAATTCTTGAAATTACTAGGAGTGTATTTACAATGTATATATTCCATTATCAATAAGATTTCAAAGTCAACACGAACGGAAGGATTTAGCTAAATTCAGCACTAATTATCTTAACTTTAGAAACAGAAATGTTACTGTTACTTGACAATTATCCATCAATTTAATATTTATAAAATCAAAAAAATTTCGTAACATATCTCAATATTCTTTATTTAATATTCTCAATCTACAACTTCATCATATTTCAATTCAGGCAAGAAATGAGATTACTATATCTCATATAACTTATTTCTAAACAATTTAAGCTAACAATTAAAAATTCTTTGAAACGAAATATCTGATTAAAAATTATTTTAACATTTAAACAATTTCAATTCCTCTTCAACTTCCCCCAGGGTCTAAAAATTTACTCCAACTGCAAAATAAAACCCAAACATCATAATTCATAAATTGTATAACAATATCAGAGTTTTTAAAGAATGTGTATGAAAACAAATTTGATTTTTATATTTATTTGAAATTTAAATTTAAAACATTTTCAATATTTATCATGAATATTTTCATTAGTATGCATAAAATTGATTAATTTTTGAGAGGCAAGCAAAGATGAAATAAATGCATCTTCCATGATTTTTTCTAACTTATTAACGGGAACAAAATTCAATTTCTAAATCATCCCTCACACATTTCAAAGAAAGTTCAAGAGACACCATAGCTTCTGTAAGAAATAATAACAGTAAAAAAGGGAAGTTTCTATAAAAAGCTCAACATTTTGTCGAAATAGAAAAACGTGACTTTTTCAGGGCAGAACAGGAGATGGAAAAAAAAAAACTTCTCTACTGCACCGCAAGAGCTTCTAGTAGGAAAGAACGAAAAGAGCGGGAAAAAAATCCTCAACAAGAAAAGAAGCGAACAAAAAGTGCAAGTGGGGAAATATTTGTAAAGGATTTTTTTATACACGTAAGTGCCAATTTATTTCAGTCTTTTTCTTCGCAATTTTTCTTTTCTTGTTAAATTTTCTGACACCCTATCGGGTTTTAACAGGTGACTGCGATATGATTAATCACTCACAGCTTGAATCGATTGAGCACCCTCGAACCTTGAGGCTTTTCTGGGGATCCACTGAGCGGTCAAGTGGAGGATGAGTTGGTGGCTTCTAACCAGGAAAAGGGCAAGAGTCAGTTCCTATGTCTTCATAATTAATTGCACTGTTTGCGAGAATATATGCTTTTCTTTCACTATTCAAAACATTTCTTTTTAATTTTGTTTAAAAAAATATCACAGATGAACTAACTACGCAACTGGCTGGGATATTGTCAACAAATTTCGAACATTGATAAACTGAAAATAATTCACAAGGCTAAATAAATACACATTACACTTACTTTACATGCCCTCCCTGATTTTCCAATTTTTACTCAAAGTCTCGGATAATTTTGATGCATTTAAATTTAACAAATTACGTTTTTCGTAACAAATTTCGTTTTTCCTATAATACACGGTAATACAAAATGAATTCAAAATTCATTTTTTTAAAAAAATAAACGATACAGAATGATAAATAACACATGGATACAAAGGGAAAATGGCGGAGTTTTATATTGTGAACAATAGATGACCTTCGTGTATTCTTCGTGCCTCGTGTATTCTATATTAATTACCTTTTGGACTTTAAAATTCCAGAAAGTGAATAAAATAATTAACATCATTCGTCTGACCCTTACTCTTTATTAGATTATTTGTGGTTTTTCTTAATTAAAATTAGAAATGGCAAGTGAATATAATAACCAGGGAGATTTCCATGCTGTCATAAATAAAAAGAAAGAGTTCTAGGTTATAAGCGACAATATACCGTATCAAAGATCACACAAATCATAAATATTTGCTAATCATAAGGCAATTAAAAAGTTTATTTCTCAAAAGTTTATTACTTCTCCTTTAAATTCAATATTGGTTCGGCCATGCATGCGTTTCAGAATTTCACAAATAAGAAAATGAAACAAAAAGCAAAATTGTACACCAAAAGAACCTCAACAATACTTTTTAATTACTAATAATTAATTTATTCTACCAGTATATCATACAATCATTATCTAATCAGTAAATATTTTATTTAACTCATAATATTTTTAATACAGTTTGAAAATGAATTCATACACACACACACACTTACTTTATAAAAATATTTTCAATTCCAACTCCAACTTTTTATAAATATGACCGATTCGATCAGCTTTTTAGAGAAATACTCATAAATGATGATATTGTTAAAAATGGCAGAAACCAGTTAAATGAAATCATTTCTAATTCACACTTTTCATGCAAAACTATAAAAAAAAGATTTATAGAAATTCGAAATAAATTATTTTGACACATTCTTCACAATAACCTATAAGCATTAAAGGCAAAAAATGGCAATATATTTTACATTCGATAAATAACAATTTATATAATTTTCCCTTTTCTAATAACTGTAATTACTCCACTGAAAATCTTGAGCATGGTAACAAGAAAAAGTATTAACAAAGGTTAATGATCTTTGTTTTTCTTTTGACATATCGACTTTCGATTGTTTGCTTTCAGTAGGAAATGACTATCTGTTAGTTTATCAGTATTTATACACTTAATGAAGAACGAGATAAAATTACGTGGAATACAATTTGTTATTCCAAGATCTTTCAGTTTGATAAAAAAAATTATATACATATACTTTAATACAACACAAAAGAAAATACATTACTCATTTTACATTTCTATTACAAAAGATTAATAAATATTTGTTGTTATTTGTATGTGTACAGCATTTGACAAAAATCTGCATTAGAATTCGTTGGTCAATATACGAGAGAGTATCATAAGTTCTTAATTATTCTAACATTTCCTTAGAAAAACTCGAGATATATCTGGATAAAATTTACTCTGCATTTTAATTGATAATGATGTACATAATGTTGTAAATTACTATATAGAAGCAGATTTATTTGGCTTCAGGAATCCGCAGAGAGAAGTGACCCAAAATATGAAGATACTGTTTAATCCTCTGAGTTCTAAAATGACGGTTTTCAAAGGGTCAAGAAGCGCTGGAGAAACGTACAACTTTGGATGATGACTACGCAAAGAAGTCTCAAGAATAATAAATAAAAATTAAGTTTTATCTCGATTATTTCAGTAATAATTAAAAATTTTGATATACCTCAGAATAACAATTAAAACTTTATCAGCAATAATAACTGTGATTTACAACATTAATGAATATAACGATAAATTGGTATGCAGAATAAATACTATACAGATATAACTCGGGGAGGGCCCTTAGTAATAATTAAAACTTTACGATACCCCCTCGGAAATGAACATAAAAGTAAACAACGGAAGAAAGAATGAAAGATGAAACAATTGACAAAATTTAAAAATGGATTTTATAACAATTTTAAAATAATATAATATCTTGCCTGTAAATAAATTTATCTGAATCGCAAATATTTCGGAAATTATAAGCATCCTTTCACAGAGCAGTGAATAATAAAAAAAGGAACAAGGGCATATTTTTATTTATATGTAACGCGTTGTTTGGGTGGTTTTCACGGAAAACATAATTTAATTCTACTTAAGGAAATTTAAGTCGAAAGATTTTTAACTTGATTTTCAAAGAAGTTTTTAACTGAATCAATAATATAAATTGAGAATTCCACTCGCAACATTGTGTTTTTTTTTTATGCTTTAGGATACTTTTTTTTTTTAAATTTTCAATTCCCTACATTTCATATATATGTACATTAATTCTTTCCAAATATAAATATATAAAGCATTAATATTTTTTATTCATTTAATATTTATGAATCGTATTAAAAAAGAAAAGTCTCTTTTTTGCGTACCTGAAACATAAATTTCATTCACAGAATCTGTTAAAATATTGAAAACATCATGTCGAATCAATTAAATGAGCCTGGGCACCATAATGATCCAAAGATGAACTAACTGGCAATTTTCGGTAGATAGTTGAGTGTTAGTGAATAGGGGAAACGGTGAATCTCTTACTAAATGAAAGGTAATGTATTACATGGAAGGGAAAAGAAGAAGAATATTCATCTGATTATTTGAAAGCTTTTTTTCTCCAAAACGTACTCTTCGTCTCTGTTACGGATGTCAATGCGTAACCAAATATTTCAAGAAACATTTTCCAATCTGTGTAATTAAATTCATTCCAAAAGTCTGGCGATCAGTCTTAAAAGTCAACACAATTTATTTTACATTACTCAGGCACATAAAATAAAGGCAAATCTTTTAACAATGTAGGAAAAACAAAACAGATCACAGAAAATATTTGCTACTTGTTTTCCATTATTAGATTGACACTAATGTAAAAGAGAGTAATTTCGTTTGAGGGTGAAACACCTGAACAACGTAACTAAAAGATGATGAATGTGTCTGACTGTTGACCTCTTATGGTTGAAAAATTAGCTATTGTTCACTTTAGGAGCGAGTGACCTAAACAAAAGCTAGTATGTTAATTTGATTTTATGCTTGTCATAATTCCTTAATAAATGCACTCCTATAGTCTGCTGATGGGCATTACTGTTAGTCGAAACAATAACAAAAATTTGATATACCCTCCCACACAAAAGCTACTAATAAAATGTATCCGATTTATAGCCTTCGGACCGTAAGTATTTTCATCGCTTTTGAAGGATTTATCAAACGATAAGCTCAAGGCAGATTTTATGACTTTTTTGGAATGTCCGCTTCAAGCAGAACATTTATTTCTGCAGTGAATGGAATGCTAATAACTAACGGGGTATTTTGAGTAAATAATAAAAACGACTCCCTCACTTTCCCATACATGTAGTTAGTATATATAGTTAAAAAATAAAAATAAATATATAGCAGAAAGCTGGTACTTTAGACAAAAATCTAGTCGAACACGGATTTAAACTGAGTACATATACATTAAAGTATGCGCATACAAAAAATACATATTTTAAAACATCGCATAAATCACAAACCAATTTTAATTAGAAGTAATAAAATATAATGTGAAATGAGAGAAGTTTTTAGAATAAATATTAATTTTTAATGGAAATAATCTTATTTTAAAATTTAATTACTGTCACTAATAAAATTGAAAGTTTTGGTACAAGAATCCAATTGTTTTTCTTTTCCTATTTCCTACATTTGTAAAAGTATACATTTTAACAAAAACTAATATGCAAAAATAATGACCGTTATGCTTTCAGAAAAAGGACTATTTTAACAAAATTTGTGTTTAAAAAGTTTTTAGTAAATAGGCTCAGTAATAACACGAATTGTACTGATTTCCTTTTATTACACTCTTGCTGAAGCATTTGCACATAAAGATAAAATATTGAGTATGGTCAAGTTCGATTTAATAATTTTTATAAACATCGAGTAAAATACATAAAGAAAATAAACATTACTCAAAATTTAAAAATGGAATTCTAAGAGAATTACAGACCAACAAATTAGTAAGATATTTATGATTTTATAAAAGATTAATAAAATAGTGAGTTCTAACTAAGAAGGACAATTATTCGATTCTTAAAGACGCAACATTTTAAAATAGTTCAGTAACGTATTTCAAATTCTGCAAGTAAATATTTTCTAGTATTCAAAAGCTATAATCAACGAATGAAGGGAAAAAAACTCTTTCAAACATTTCTAGTCATTGTCAATTATGTGACTTGTCTTTCATTTATCAAATCAATGGGTGTGTGGATTGTACCTGGATTTTACTTATATTAATATCTAAATCAGAGATATTTATTCGTTTCTGAAACAAACGCGCTTGTTTTCATAAGATGTTTGCTCTACAATAGATACAATTGAAAATGTTATCTTCTAAAGTAAGAAAATTTAGACGGAAATAAATGATCAAAATATTAACAATGGATGTGATAATGGCAATTCTGAAATATTCGACACGTAAGCAGAACTGGCGGTAAAGGTCACTAAAATTATTCCTTATCTTAGTAGCTCAGGCTGTAATCAATATTAAATATTTACTCTTATTGTTTTCTTTCTCAAATTATGAATCTTTTCATTATAGTTTACATAGTTATTAACACTTATCAAAAAAGGTAGGTTCTAAAGCATCAAGAGATTGAACAAAAAATTCTATAATTACATTTACAGTTCAGATGTGAAAAAAACGGCAGTTGATTCAAGGAAGCAGTGGCCTAAAATAATTCAAAGGAAATGATAAAATCTAGGTCTGTTTTATTTTAAAAACACTTCGTACTCACTAAGGCTCTTACTCAAGGTAGTTTGACTAATGGTTGAAATCACCCAATGGCCTTCATTACTAAGATTAGTAACATTTAGGTCAACATCTCTAGAAACTCAAAATAACTACGAAAATTAAAGTTTAAACGTACAAATTCAAAATGAAAGTTATTTTTGTATAAAATTATTAGATAAATATTTTTTAAAAAGTGGCATAATAGTTAATAGTTAAATACATAACCATGTGATTATTTTTATATTTTCTTGTTGAAATTATTTAACTAAGAGTTAATAATATGTTGTTTGATACCTTAACCATATAATATATTAAACAAAGAAACAGCACGCCATTTTTTTTAAAAAAAAATGTTACTTAATAATCTCACATTAGTTCCTCTCGAAGAAAATTCACTTTATTTGTCAAGGTATAAACCAATTCAAAACTTTCACTTCCTCATAGAGAGACCCAAAGGTCCCATTTACAAGATGAAGTCATTTGTAACTGACTTTAAAGCATCCCCCATTGGAAATATTTTATCTGCACCCCACATCTGTTAAACATAGTCGGTTAAATCTGCTTATTCTGTTATCAAAGGTCGCTGAAATTTTAATCAGCTTTAGTGCTCGTCCAGAAATAATGCTTTTAAGCGTTTCCATTATATCACTTCCGTTTGGAAAGTTGAAGAGAAAGTCTTTAAGTATAAAAGGCTTAAAACTAATACTGAAAACAGCAGTAAATAAAGAACTAAACCGGAATTCAACAAAGTGGACAAGTAATGGGATGTTAATTTTGAAATTCCATTAGAATTCATCAAGTAATTGCGAAGTTTAATCTGCTTACTACTTCAACCGCTGAAAGGAATAAACGAATTGTAAGGTTCACATTTTCATGTATTACTATGTATGGATTAATTATTTACTTTTAATAATTTCATTCTCAATTTATTTGAATAGTTGTTTTACACAAATAAAAAGAGTTAAAAATGTATTCAACATTGCATTTTCTCAGTTTTTGTTCGAAATATACACACTCTTATATTATCTAGAACATTAATATTTCATAGGGTGTGTATTTACTACCAAAATAAATTTTCGGTCAGGGAAAAATATCTTATATGCAATGAAGATAATTTATTTATAGATTAATAGCTGGAGAGAAAAATAATTATTTTGTTTACAGTTCTTCCACTTTCGCTTATATTCTATGATATTTCCGCAGACGCTTTTCCGAGTGAAATGAAAACAACTACACTTACTGAGCCAAATTAAAATAATAAGATTTTTTTACAAATATTTTCACATTTTCATTAGAAATTAATACCCAGAATTTTCTTGTGATACAAAACTTAAGACATCTACTATTTATTTACAAGAACAAATTGATTAAATTAATTTTTATCAACATGATATTATATTAATCTTCAAACCTATTAGTTCCCTCAATCATAAAAACAGTAAAATATCGTAGTTGAAGTTTCCTTTTCTTTCATAGTTTTCGACACAGTATCAGAGAAGCGAAGAAACTTTGAACACAACTAGAGACATAATAATCAACATTCAAAATATCACAGGTATCTCAGCGATGAGTCATGAATAAAGGTCAAGAAATCTTCCAATCTACTGAAGTGTGATGACGGGGGAAGAGAAGACGTGAAGAGGGAAAAAAGTATCGTTTGGCACTAATTGCAAGGGAGATAATGGCAGCCACGTTATGAACCGGTTCCAGAAAACGATCGAAAATTCGATTTCACTTTTCGGTTACGGGATTCAAGTCGTAATTTCAAATAAAAAATAAAAATTGAAAATAATAAAATCCTAAACTCAATTACCCTTTAGAGAGAGTTAAAGAAACAAGAAAAACAAAAAGAATAATAATTCGTTAGATTGGAATTCACGGTTATCGAAAAAATAAATCACTCTCAAGGTCAACCACATAGAGGTCTTTCACTTCCTGCATTGCTCAGAGAAAGTTCAAGGAGCAGCGGTAGATTGTAAAAGTAAACTTTTTATTTATTTATTATTTTTTTCAACCATCCCTGCTCTTCATCCCTCGTTTCTTTTTCATCCAATTCTGATTGATGATGGCATTTTGACAAATCCAATACAATTTAAAATCCGTGAGTTTTATATACACGTGTAGAACATAAAACGATGCGTTTCTAGTAATAAAATATGTGAGCTTTTGAGGAGTCATCAGCTGAATGACAGTCTTTTGACCCACGAATAAGAATACGCCGGGAGAAACGAGGAGATTTTGCATACACGAGATAAATTCTCCCCCTCTTCATGGTTTATTTATGACTATTGAAACGAATGTTTAAGATATTTTTCACTATTTCGAATCTTCAGAAATTATTATTTACAGAAGCGCGATCATAGTTAACATTAACTGCTATTTCTACTAGAATTGTAACGAGCACGGAAAAGAAATCACATATTGCAAAAGCGGAATTTTACGTTCGTTTTAAGCTATTTGCGGAAACAAAATTCACCCCCAAAAGAGTCCACAGAATAATGTTTCAATCTGATAAGGGAACTCAGTTTGATCAACAGTTTTATTTAAATAATGATTTATGATAAACTGATTCAGTAGCATAACACAACAATAAAATTTCGAAGACAGGTAAATAATCACGATCAAAGAGGATATTTTTCATAACAACTCTTTCCATAACTTTTTTACGACTATTCAATCGATACGAGTCCATATAAAAGGTTTTAAGAAAAATTAAATGAATATTCTTAGGAAAAAAAGTTTATTTTCAATCTTCTAACTAAATCAATGTATAATATAATATTTTTTTTTATTACTGTAATAAGATATAATCATTTTAATTGGCAATATTTATCAAAATTGCTGCATGCTAAAAATTAATATATCATAATTTTCCAAACAAACGACTTACTTCCATAAATGGAACCACGTGAGGTGAGGCTATTAAATAATGAGACAGACGCAGCCACAGAAGAAGTACACATGCGCCAAACGCCAGCGACGGACAGCTGTTTAGCGTGAAGCCTTTTCTTACGAAAGCAGTGCCTCTCGTTTCTGTCAACAAATCCGTATACTTGTAGCCTTTGTTCGCATTAGAGGGGTTCTTTTATTTTAATATTTTGCCGGAAAAATGATAAGTGAGCAACGAATTGTTGTGAAATTTCACATGACACTAGGAAAATCCGCTACCCAAGCTTATAAGATGTATGGCAAAGAATGTTTATCGCGTGCACGTGTTTTTGAGTGATTTCAGCATTTTCAAGATGTCCGAGAAGACTTAGAAGATGATTCACGCACAGGTCGCCCTTCCACATCAAAAATGGATGGCATTATCGAAAAAATCCGTGATGTGGTATGATCTGACCGTTGGTTAAGTATTCGTGCGATTACTGAGACTATAGGAACAAGCAAAAAATCCGTACGACAAATTTTTCAACCAAGACAATGCACCAGCCCATTGCATCGTCTGTGAAGAGGTTTCTAATCGAGTAAAGCATCCCAATGAAAGACCATTCACCTCATTCGCCGTATCTTGTGCCATGCGACTTACATCTACTTCCCAAGAAAAACGGCCAGCGTTCTGAAGGAGCTGACAGTTGAAGACTTCCAGCACTGTTTCGAACAATGGAAGATTCGCAAAGAGCATTGTAGGGATAAAGGAGGGATGTATATTGAAGGTAATAATAAGTGCGCAGATGAATTTAAAAACTTCCAGCTACCAAACATAAAGTATATATATATATTTTAAATTAATATAGTACAAAAAAATTTTCAATAAAATAATGAACCGAATAAAAAAAAAAGTCAATATAAAAATATATTCCATTCAAATCAATGTAATTCAAAAATTTTCAAAAAAATTGCATAAATTTTATAAATACATTTATCATTTGATTCCATAAAAGAAAGCTTCTGGTTTTTATATTATAGATATATGATATATTTTTAATAATGTATTATTATTCACTAAAATATTTTACACTTGGTAAATCAACTTTTTAAAATTAATACCGTGCAAATGAATTAAATGTAACATTTAATATTATTTAATTGTGATTTCTGTTCAGCTTTATATAATATTTAATAATTAGTTTCAGCTTTGTTAGAAAATTTTAATTGCTATTTTATAAATTAAATTTATTGAAATTTTGAAAGCTTAAAAAAACTTCTAATAAATAAACAACAAACTTCGTTCTCATTAGATTTGAAATAATATATATCACTTTGCTATTTTATTTTCTAAATCATTCTTTCCTAGGAGGCGAAATTGTTATTCACTTAAAATTATATTGAAAATTGGTCTTCATTAAAAAATATTTTTATCCATCCAAATTGGATTGTTCCGTTTTTGCAATGAAACCGCGGGAAGAACGTGTATGCCAGCTAGTAAATAAATATGTATATCATTAAAATAAAAATGTTTTAAGGTGTCAGTCTCGTTATTTAATAGCCAGAACCTGTATTGTTTATGTACAATTTATTAAAGATAAAAACGGTTTAAAAACTTGTTTGTATTTACAAAATAAATTATGAAATTAATCACCAATTACACATAGAGCATATAAAAATAAAGATATTTTTTCTTGTGCATTTAATTGCTTGAATTTTCCCAGTAATAATCTTCAGGAGACTCTTAAAAATATAATAATCGCAAATGGTCACTGCCAACAAAAGTATTCTTTAAGTAACGTGAATGAAGAATACACAACGATTACAGAAAAGAATTGTCATACTTTCAGCAAAGCAAAATTTCATTTTTAGATGCTAATAATATTAGAGCTATCATATGAGTATTTCTATTAGTAAACAATATGTGTGGAAGAAGTTCTGTGAAATTAATTTTTTCTAACTTTTGATTTAAAAATGTGATTTTAAATCTGGAGAACATAAATCTGAAAATCCTCCTTTGTTTTTCTTCTGATAAAAATTAAGCAAAAATAAATAAATAAACCAAACAAACGAAATATATAATTACAATTAAAGATACGCAATCTAAATTGAAACGCAAATCATTTTTAGTCAAAAACAAGAATATTTTCTTTACAGATTTAATATTAAAGCATTAATTGCTTCAGAAATCACTCCATAATTTCTTATGATGGTAGAAAGAAAAATTATTGAAGACCAGTTAAATAAAAATACACTATCTTTAACATAAAAGTATTGCATTTTACTGTTACGAGTTACCATCCCACGCGAATTTTAGCGACCTACGTATTTTTTTTTAATCGGCTGCTTATATTCCAGTGTTTATTTCGTTTTTTCCCCTTCCGGCGAATGTTTACAAATTAGCAACGTTGAAGATAAAAGAGGAAAAGTAGAGCATTGGGGAATGTTTATTTCTGAAAGCTTGAGTTACATTACACAATACATTAAGATAAGACTGCGATATCATATAAGTGAACAATTTTAACGCCCGATAAAATATTTCAGTTAGAATTACAAGTCTTAATAAAGGCAAAATGAATATTGCGATTTTTTTTCTTTTCCTTTATTTAAAGAGGACGGGCTCAAATTTAAATTTTTAAAGTGATAAATACGTTTAAGTATTTTCCACAGAAAATTCATCAATTATTTTAAATGGTTTAAAATTAAGCAATTAGTTTATCAAAAGAGTTTTGCGACATATATAATTGCAAGAATTGAATAAATAATTTCAGTAAAATTGCCATTGTTTTAACAGAATAGAAATCATCTTTTCAAGAATAAACACTTTTCCGATTTATTCCATTCCATATTATAAATGCAAGATAAATAATAATAAAAAAAGCACAATTTTTTCCAGAATAAAACAAAGCTTAAGTACTTAAATGATCGATTTTTTTCTTCAATTGTTTGCTATGAAATGAGCAATTTATAAAATCAATTCCTCTATATTAAATGTCTAAAATCAAAATTACAAGTATAATATAGAATACAATACTTTTTTTCCCCAAAGATTTAATTAATTTTGATATTTTTCGTCGTTTTAATACCTAAAAAGACTTTGAAAGAAATGTATTTAAAGTTACGATAAGAAGACGCTAATTTACATGTCTAAAATTAAAAGATCAATTAGTTTTACAAATATATTTTATCTCTTTGTTAGAAAAACATTTTATCCGTTTACTAAATATACACTACCATTTATTACACTTTAAAAAAATTTCTGTATTGATTCCAAAAGTTCATTTTTACAGTCATAATCAAATCAATTTAATGCGAACAATAAATTACTCTAAATACACAAATAAAATATTTTACAAACAATATATTTTAAAATAAAGAACAAGGAACCTAGCAATTTTATTTCCTATATATTGCAGTACATTTTCAAACAAACCTTTAAAATTTCAAGCACTATACATCATACCACCACAAAAATAATATTTTCCCTTATTATCGATTATTTCTCTTAATGCTTAACTACAAGTTTTATTAACACTCATCCAATATTTACAATGTACCACCTAACGATATTAATATCCATCCACCAACCTCTATACGATCATCCTTCTCTTTTCCTTATTCTTTCTCACCCAAATTACTCCACCTCATTCACGTGAAAGCATCCCATGCTAAACACCACTCCCAGAAGTCATTCAGGCCGCAACAGACATTCAATGCCCGTCACACAACTCTCCAAGTAACACAATCCTTTCCTTTCTCAATTCCTCCAACTATTGAATAAATCTCATCTCATCTCATCTCGGAGGAAGAATTACCTAAAACTTCAACTTATCTCCGAAAGTGATGGATACTACGGATATTATTTCGATCTTTAGCGCCTATGATGGATAGTTCTTTTCGGATTGGGACGGAATTATAAGAAAAGAAAAAGAGATTGGTGAGGTTATTCGTTTTCTTGGGTTAGCTTTTTTTATTGTTATTTTTGGATAGCGTTCATTTATTTATGTATGATGTGTACGAATAAACGGAATCGTGTAAAGATAAATGTGAATGGGGATATAACACGTGCTAGCTTTCACTAAATCAGAATGAATTTTCAGGGTTTTGGGAATAATTTGAATAAAACAGTGAACCAATGAAAAGGTTTTTCTTTTCCCGCTATTTCCTAAAAAATGCTAAGTAAACTTTATTAATCATATCGCTACATGAAACGGAATAATTATTTTTCTAGTAAAATAAATTCACAGTTTTAGATGGACATTCTCAATATTTACTGATTTGTAAAAGCTAACATATCGAAATAAACTGTCTATTGATTACAGTAAGTGGTGGCGTAATTTCTTCACGAAAAGATAAAGGAGTATAAAACTTTTTTGGTATCTTTCGCTTTATCTTAATTATGACAAACGTAGTTTCAGAAATTTAAGTACATCATCACAAACACAATAGGAATGATAAATAAATAAATATAAGAGTCATCAATATAAAATTTGTACAGAGCTTAAAGAATTTGAAAAATTGGCATTCATTAAGAATTTATACGAAACTTATGAACCCGAAATCTACAAGATATTCTGCAATAATATGCTCATCACTTGAATACACTCTTATGTTATCAAAATACAGTGTTATAGTTTATATCATATGTTTTGTATTAAATTTAAATTATGCACTATAATAACTACAAGTCTACTCAACCAACAAGTTTAACGCTCGTTCTTTTCCTAGTTTATATCTAGCATAGGATATTAAACAGAAAACAATCACATTTTCTCAAATTAAATTTAATCTTGGCAAAATAACAAACTCTTATATTGTGATCCATTAAATATATTTAAAACTTTAGATCCAGAAAACAAACAGAGCTACAAAAAAAAGTGAAGAGATGTCGTTCCCCTTAGTTTCTATTATTGCCCATTCCGCGTTTGTTTACAAACATGAATTGAACTTACCTCCGAGGCAAAGGTATATGCGATAAAGGCGAAGTAGCTGAAAGAGGGGTGCTGTGAAGGACAGCCTTATTCGTGGCTGACGATTTCATTGCTCTGTAATTCAATTCGAAAACAATCGAATCAAATCAGAACAGGAATAACTTTTAAATCCATACTGTTTACTAATCCTTACATGCCGGTAACCGATTCGGAAGCAGCTCCGTGAAATAATAAGCGCAGGTTTAAAACATTTTCGCTAACTCAATTCGATGTAGCGAATAACAAGGCAATATTAAATGCCCTCAAATGTGTTTCAGTTTTGTTTTTTTGATATTCGCTCTACTAGTCCTTACGAAACATCGCGTGTCTCACAACCTTCCTACGCAGATGCTCGGTTTGCTCTGAGCTTTTCGTATCGAAGCAGAAACTTATCCGACACGGAATCACGGTGAGATATATCAAAACTGGATTGCGCCAGCGCGCCATCTCTGGGACAGAAAATGAACTATAATTTGAAATGCGGTTAAAAATAGAGAAGACTTTTCAATTCTGGTCTTTCAGTACAGATAAATAGAGAATAAAAAATATAACAGAGAATAAAGCAACTGCAGATCTTTGCTTTGGAATATACATAAGATAGCGGGGGCAAAAAAGGAATAAACGAATATTGTATCGCTAAATTGTGTGTGTGCAAACGCATTTTTTTCCCCCGATTTTCTTTACTTTGATTACAAGACTAAAGATAACGAAACTTTCTGCAAATATTTAAGAAATTGACAAAAGATGTAACAATAAAGTTTATATATATATTAAAATATACCCTTCCATTATTACGATAGATATCAAATAGAAAATAAAGTTTTTAAATTATTTATTTTCAGGTAGTGTTTTTAAAATCAATGTACAATGCTAGTAGCATTGAATATTTAAATAATCAGGTTCGGATTTCTTAATTTTCAGTAATGATTCACTTTTAAACTTTCTACGTCCTTTTTCTTTTTTCACTCTGAAGTTGAGCAAACAAATGACTTACGTGTGAATTTCAAAGATCAGTTTGAATCGCATACTATACATTCATTCAATTATAATACAGAAAATTTAAAAACAGTGAAAAGCAATATATTATGAGATGATGTAATTATATTTCGTTTAAAAACTAGTTGATTCACATATTTTATTTTAAAAAATTATCCGCACTAGAAACACGGAGAATGTTATCATTTAAAAAAAAACACATACATCTGTTTCTGCAAGTAAATAACGTTTAACTTTTTACTTATGTTTTGTTTTTATCTTGTTTAAATTTTTCCAATTTTGTCCATTATTATTTGGAATAATAAAACAGCAGATTTCCCTTAAGATAAACTGAATAATTGGTAGGCAACTCAACTATCTCTGTAACTTTATTTACTATTTAATATACTTATATAATTGGACATTTCTTAACTTAATGAATGAAATTCGGAGCAACTAATTATACATAGTAAAAACTATGATCAAATCAACAACAGATAAAATTTTTACTACAGCATTTATAGACTTCATGAGTAATTTAAAAAAATAGAATAAAAGAAAAAAATTGCGTGCCAGGCAACTAATATCTAAGAAATTAGTCTTAGAATATTGAATACATCTCAAACTGAAATAATAGTCAGCAATTTTCGGAAGTAAAATAAACATTCAATATGTTATCATTTGAAAGAGAAAAATTTCTCTCTATCTATCTATCTTATATAAAGATATAAATGATATATAATGATATATATATATATAATGATATATATATATATATATATAAAGAGAGAGAGAGAAATATATATATATATATATACTATATTTTTATTATATGTGTGTGTGTGCGTGCGTGTTTGTGACGGTAAATAAACTTATCATCTTTCTTTTTTATTTCAGTACATTAATGCGAAACCTTTCCTTCCATATTAAAATGCTGAATTCCTCTTCCAAGTGATGTGCGTAAGACTCCATCAAGAGCCACTTTTTTTGCCTATTAACACAATTTTAGGGGATTTCCCCGTTTTCCGTGGCACATATATAAGCTGTCTGGTAATTTAACACTCTTTTTCTTCTATTCTCGATGACGGTAAAAGCCACGCCACTACGAACGGTTCTTTTGTCATGCCTAGATAGTATTTTAAAAAATAATTTGATTTTTAAATCTCCCAAAGTATTGTCATCATATTTGAATAAGCCACTTCGTCTGATTAAACCTAAGCGACTGCGATTTATTTGCTTTATTTAATCAATAACAACATAATAGTATTCAAGATTTTTCATATATATATATATATATATATATGATAACATTCCGCGTATATATTGATGGTTGTATTCAAATAAGATATAACATACATTAAAAAGAGAAAAGAGTTTTTTCTTTAACTACTATTCTCCAAATGAGTTAGAAATAGTAGAGGATCGAAGAATAAAGCACCAAAATCTTTTGTAACACTTAAAACAACGAAAAGGAAAAACAGCAACAGTTAAAAGAAAACATAAATACCGTTTTTTTTTTTTTTTTAATTATTGAACCTCTATTATTGTATTCTTTTTTTCAGGCAATATAAACTGTTGAAGTCACGCACATTTTTAAACGTATTCTTTAATTCACCCTTTACAGGGTGATAATTTTGTAAAGGAAACTGCGAGCTAATACTAACTTTAAAATAATTACATCTATTAATTATCATATTTTAGAACAACGCTAATAAGACTTCTAATTGCAATTAAATGCAGTAAATAGCATTACCCCGTTAAAACAGTGATGGGAAGTTAACCTTCGTAAAACACGTCGTTAATTGAGTCAAGACAAAGAAGTCTTTTTTTGGAAATACATAACATTCTCATTATTCCCTAGCTGAGTTCGTGTCTTTGGTAAAATAATTAAGCAATCGCAACAAAATAAATTCTAAGCTAATGGTTTTTAAAAACACCTCTACTGTTGGACTTTATTTGCATGAAGAAGCAACAAGCCTTAAAAATTAAATACGATCTTTTTTTTCTAAAAAAAAATGATAAAGTATATATGAAAATAACACTTTTGCTGCTTTGATTGATTGATCAAGATATTTAAGAGCACAAGAGCAAAATTTAGCTACAATCTCTTTGGAAGAATGATTTTTAACAAAAACATTATTTAATCTTTAAAAAAGTTCAAAAGTATTTATCCAAAATCGTAAGAGTTTATTCTTTTATAACACGGATCTTTAGGTTATCAAAAGAAGGTTTAACTCTGAATTCAATGTTTGTGTTGTAGCAAACTGAAATTCAAATCAGGCAGAGTCGGCCTTCTTTATAAAGGGGCCCGGTGCAAGAAACCATTTAGGTCCCAAAATATTTTGCAAAGCAAAAAAAAAAAAATTACAAACATGAACATATATAACTCATGTGTGATTTTGACGCATTAGCAATATGACATTACAATTTAATCCGTGATTTTGTTTTTACTAGTACATTAATTACTTCAGAAAAATTACAATTTTCTGCAATATCTTTTTCGATGCTTAATATAGAAGTGCATTTAAGCGTTTTGCACACATGCTTGACTGAAAAATTCAATTTAGGTGGGGATACTCGGGAGTTCCTAGAATCAAATAACAAAAACTAACCACTCGCATCATCAAGAATTAGTTTGAAGATTGTCGAAATTTATAGATCTACTACAATAATGTTTACGATAAAATGAAATTTACATCATACTGATAACTTCAGGAATATTGTCACGTTTTCATGCGC
Organism: Nephila pilipes; assembly: GCA_019974015.1. Lineage (NCBI taxonomy): Eukaryota > Metazoa > Arthropoda > Arachnida > Araneae > Nephilidae > Nephila > Nephila pilipes. The sequence continues at coordinate 321,217 of BMAW01081201.1, forward strand.
AAGAGTTCATTATTTTAGTTCTTGATCATGTTGATCATTCTTGATCACGGGTCCCCGGTGTATAGCATTCTCCGCACTCCCCTGATGACAGGTCCTGAAATCAGGATGAAGTAAATTTGTTCTTTCGGTAATGTTTCAGTTCGTATACAACAGGATTCATATTGTTTTCGGGGCCGAGATAATTTAGCTGGTAAAATAACAGATTCGTAACTTACGGGTAGTAGATTTGAGTCTTTGTATTGTAGACAGGGCTAATAAACATAAAAACTTTTGGAGCTTGAAATCCTCAAATTGGTATAGTATGTATATATAGAGTGACGTGTCTGTTAAAATATTGTCCTATATACTTAATAAAATTATGAGATTTCGTGGTTCATAATTATTCGTGGCTCAAAATTATAAGATTTATCTCCAACAGCCCTCATTTCTGATACGGTATTAACAAATCGATCATTTAATCACATTTTTGATCTAATATGGGTTGATATTTCTTTCAATTTTGTACTACATATTTTAAAAAAATTTCACTATTATCAAAATACCGCCAGAATGTGTATTACAAAAAAAAAGGAAATTTAATTTTAAAGAAGTGATATATGAATTTGATATTGTTTTAAGAACCGGGTAAGTTTTTCATGGTACAATCGAGTAATAGATTGTCTGCCAAAAAGATAATTTTTCTAAGAAAACTACCGATCCAGTCCATTGCTATCAAAATTAATTCTAATAATTTAATTAAATGTCCTTTATAATAAGTCTTACAAAACATGTTGTGACGGTATCCTATTAACTGCGTCTTATCAGTCATCTGAAAGTTTAATCGCAAGATTTAAATTTCAACTAAAGAAGCACAGACCAAATAAATAAAACAGTCATTTATATCCAAAATAGATTTATTTACTCCTCAAATAAGGGGAATGCTCTCTGCAGAAGTCCTTTTCCTCGAGTACTAACAACTTCTATAATATATCAAGCAATACGCTTGCCGGAATAAAGTGCGAATAAATCCTTCCATCGCTCCGACAGTGTAACCTTTATCTCACCAAATCCTTAAGACAAGGCAGATTTCCGCGCACACCAGATTAACACCGTTCTTATCATCGCAACCTCTTCCTTCAATTCAATTTTTAGTCACTTTTATACTACTTGATTATTTCATTTCACTCCACTTCTAAAGTTTTACTTCATTTGACAGAAAAGAAGCAGGGAATGTAAATATGAAATCCGAAAGAAAACCCACATGATATTTGAAAGGAAAATCCGCCTGTAGTCCATTTACAATCGTTTTAAATGATTTAAAATTTTCGATGTAATATTGCAATATAAAAATTCCTTCTATGTAAAAATTAACATTAACATCATTAGATATGTTCTTTTCTGCCATTATTTAATCACAAATTTTTTTTTTATTTTCATCATCTGGAATCTGCACCAACTGCAGTCAATAAAAACAAAAAATAAATTCTACACTCTCAGTCGAAATAAATTATAAATTTTTTCCCACCCTATACGTTGCCAAGCAAAACAGAACACGCAAAAACAATATATTAAATTTCACTCCAGGCAGTCTATTCTTTTATGTTTTCATCAGCCGGTACCGGGAGTTAAAAAAAAAAGAAAGTTGTGATTTATTTCATCTCAACCTGCTCCTCGGCGAAACATATTCTGGCAAAGTAGAAAATATAGCGCTCTCCATCGGAAAGAACATTGATATACCAAAGCTGAAGAAATGGACGACGTTTATAACCTGGCTCAGTTCCAGCATTTAATTTAATGTTTCAAGTAGGTGTAAGTGACACAAATTTTCTTTAACTACCCGTTGGGTAATGCAGCCCTAGAGGAAGACGGTGCGTTTGGAGTTGATATTAACGTAGGAGTATGAGAGAATTTGTTAACTTCATTCAATTACGTAATTTATTTATTTGGGAGGTGTTTTGTTATTTTTTCTTCTTTTTAATAACGTTAAAGGTGCGTTGGCAGGAGTGAAATTATTACCTTCTAGTGGAAGGAGCTGTTTTCGTCTCTTTCAGAGTGAGGTGTCAGCTTTGAGAGTGTGTATGAAATATTAAAAGGAAAGTAGTGGGATGAAGTGAGAAATAATGAATGGAACGTTAGAGTCAGCAGGTTAGTGGTGTGTTATTATTCACCAGGCATCTTTTCCAGTTTAATGATGCAGTTAATACAATGCAGAAGAGAATTTGAGATAATCGGAATCTAATTATGATGCTTGAATTGAAGGCCTATTTTAATTCTTACCGGCATTCCATAAAACAAAATTTAAAAACTTTTTCTGTGAGATTACATCTTATTCCTAAGATAAAATTTGACTCCTTTTTGTACGTTCATATATTTGTTTCATTACATTCAAAACAATGTTTATGTACCTTACACACACATTGAGATTTACAGGAACAACTAGAAATTTTGTCTGTACACAGAAACCATGTAAATGCTATCAAATATGTGAAATATCAAAATATTAACTTGAATGAAACCCGAAGTTACTTCAAGGTAATGTTTTTACTCCTCAACTTATGGTCAGTTAAAGAAGAATTGAAAAATTTATCAGTTATTATTTAGTGTGAGTACATATATACTGTTTTAGTTTATTATTAGTACATATTTTATTATTAGTATATATTGTTTTAATTTGTTGAAAAAATTAATTTAAAAAGTTTTGATAGTAGAGATATTAATTGACCCACGAATAAACATGTATTCTTACAAATATAAGAAAAAAACGTTTCAAAGATTTTTCGCACGATTTTTATGATTTTTTCGCAGATGAAGGAGACTTACTTTATCACCTCGCAAACACTTTTATATCAATGATGAATATAAACCAAATATATGTTAAGAGCCCCGTTCAAAGAAGACGATCTAGTTTTACGAGTTACAATACTATGAAGTATTCTGAAATGTTTCATTGTCGAAAGTTTAAAATTAAATAAAATATCTGAAGTTGTTAAAAAAAACCAAAAAATATGAAACTGATTACATTTAAATAAATTCCAGCAAAAGGTAACTTCAAGGTTTTCGAAGTAATCAAATAAGCAAGCATGTAATGAAATCATTTAATATCTTACTTAAAATATACGTTTTGCATTAAATATGTGTTGAAACATTTAGTGTCCCAAAAAGATCACATAACAGTGTATCTATAAGACAAGAAGTTAATAAAATATAAATTCAAATTAACCATTGATATAATGTTCAATAACACTTATTTACTTAAAAGGTGCAAAAAATTAAATTAAGTTTAAATTTAAAAAACAAAAATTAATGATTTAAGTGTATATTTAACGCAATCACAATATATGTCACTACAATACTAGAAACTTAAGATAAGACTTCGATTTAGAAATAATTATTCCTAAGGTATAATATTATAATAAGGTATAATATATAAGGTATAATAAGGTATATTCCCTAAATCGTACTATGTTGGAAAAATTGCACATTTTCTTCAACTATGCAATATTCTACAATTATGATATTAAATTTTTTTCTCAAAATTATCTGCATCATATTAACAGAAATCTTTGAAGACAGAAAATATTGCTAGACTTCCATCAATAGAAAAATAAAATCTGAGCCGTATAAAGATGTAAATGTTACCGAAGTAAATATTGTTTTTGATTTCAATTCAAATTATATGTTCTGAAGCATGCGTGATTTTAAATGATTAGATATTTTAAATAACTGAACATAGATAGCTTAATGTGTCTCAATTCATTTAGAATCATATAAAGACATGGAATCCAAATGTTGGTATTTCAATCCTTTTAATATTTTTCTGATTTAAGAGCGAAAAAAAAATCACGTGATTAAAAGCACAGAAGCCAACCATTAAATTCAATCATTCACGTCAACGAAAAATATTCAGAATTGAGGAACATCTATTTGTCTTATTTAAAAAAACTAAATGCGTAGTTAAAGATAAGGATAGTTAAAAAAAGAAGTGATTGATTTTCGAAATATCATTAATGCGATATTAAGTTTTATACAATTTTTACATCAATGCGATATTACTTAAGTTTCATACAATTTTTACATCAATGCGATATTACTTAAGTTTCATACAATTTTTACATCAATGCGATATTACTTCATACAATTTTTACACCAATAAATTCAATCCAATGACTTGGATCTTTTACTTCGACCAAATACGATTAATTTCGCATGCCTCACAAATTAATGGAAGACCGGTATGATCAACATTACAAGAAAGACAATGGTTTGAAATATTCAAAGCTAAACTTATTTAAGTGAGAAACACTAATTTAAAACACGCAATTTGTATAAAATGTGAATGAAAAACAAACTTTTCATAAAAATTTTTTTTTAGTAAAAACTAATTTATGTAAAGAGAAATGTATATTTTATCTAAAAAGAAATGTCATGTGTCATGTAATTCTGTAAGTTCATTCAAAAATCATTGTGCCTTTTGTGATATTTCATAACAATAATTAGAAATTAATAGTAAAAGCTATTATACACAGAAGTAAATAAATCGATACATTAAGCAAGAATCTCAAAAAATTATAATAATAGCATAAATAGAATACTTCAAACCAAAGGCAAGAAAAATTACTGCTGAACTCGAAGAACATCAGTAAAAAATAACTGTCGAGTATATCTAGGTTCTGTATTACAAATCATAGCATCGAACTCTACAGTAATATCCTATATCGTCAATATCATCATGATGGACGATAAGTGAGCCATAAATAATTAAAGAAAATTAAATTTCAGGAAAGAATGAAAAAAAAAAAAAAAAACCCGGGGGAAATATTATCAAAAATGTGTGGGCATGATAAAAATTATGTAGAAAAGTAATTAAAGGTTAAAAATAAGGAAATATATCTATGATATCGTTTCTAACAGCTCTCCCTGCTTATTTTTATTTAAATTGTGCAAAACTTTTATTTCATTCTCACTTATGTAAAGACCGACTTCAATTGGTGATCATGGAAGACAGTCCGAATTATTTTAAGATTTGTCTCTGATCATATAATCACCTAAAAATATAATCGATTGGCATGCATATGTATGTATTTCTGCTTCCACACCCCCAAAACATTAACAAAGAAATATTCCAGGTATTTTCTCATCTTCCGACCACCACAAGGATCATTTGTTCTCCCATTCTCACCCTAATGAACAGCAAGAATCTCCGGCATGAAGAAAGGAGGCCCCCTCCTGTTTTCCCGCCACACACCGCGACCTTCACCGAGACGGAATCGAAACAAAAGAATTGTACCAAATAAAAACCAAGACAAGATTAAATAGGTGCAACATAACATCCGAAAGGTAAAAATAAAAAGAACAAACGGGACGAAATTCTCTCCCCCCCTCCCCATCTAGCAACCAACCGTCCGTTAACAATAGAGATGGTCTGAGTTCTTTTTCTTTCCATCATCCCCGTCAATGTAGGCTTATCTGAGCTGACGTGCAGCCTCCTTTGACCTGCCGTTTCGTCAACAAAGAATGCCATTCAGGACCCCCGTCCCCACTGATTCATCACATCGAAAATACTATCATTTTCTAAACATGAGGTCGGACATGCGGCGAACAAGAAGGATGACAATTCCTCCTTGCCTTTTTACTTACCTCATAGAGGATTATTGCGCTGATGCCATTAGTAAAGAAGAAAAATCTTTTTTGCTCCATAATTTTCAGATGGAACTGTCAGAAGACGTCGAGTTGGCGGTTCAAATTGCTCAAACATTAGAAAAATAGGCAAATCGACTATTAAACAATCAATGTTTTGAAATAAGATAAGAGACTGTGACTGCAGGTATTTTATGATTAAAAAGTAAGATTATTAACAATCATAACAAATTATGAATTTCTTACAAATTTCATATTTTTAGAAAAAAATCAGCACTCCTTTTTAATACTTTTCATATTTTAATAACGTTACAGAACTTCCTAAATGAAAACCTCAACAAATTAACAAATATTAGAAGAACATGTATTAATAGTATAAGTTCTGTTAAGGCGTTTCAAAATTTAATACGAAAACGGAATCAATATTAACTTTCAAATTTCTAAATTAGTAAAACAGAAATTTAATATCATAAAGTATTTCAAAGGAAAAAAAAGGTAAATTTGACGAATTTAAATTTGAAAATAAAGATCTTTTTTTAGAGATTATAAGAAAATGTTATCATTTAAGAAATAAAGCAAACTCCGTACATAAAGATTATTAAAAAATATTATAAAATAACAATCAAAAAGTTTATTTATTTTTCTTTCTTTTTTTCAAAATTACCAAACATCGAGAAAGAACTCTATTCAGTTATTATGGAACTTTATTTTGTCCTTGACTAACAATTAAAGACAAAAAAAAAAATTATTTTTCGAACATAACAAAAACAAATTCAACTTTATTTAAAGTTGAATTTGTTTTTGTTATGTTATGACATTTTTTTATTCATTAATATTATATTGAGTTTCCAGTATTCCAGAGAATAAAATTAACAAAAACTAATCATACTATAAACTGATTAATGTAGATTCTAGGCCGACTTTTGATACGCTGGCCGAATATTGCAGAAATCCCAAACACGCTGAGTATTTAAGAAATTTAACTTAATAAAATTTAATGAATAATGATATAATGCAGTGAATCATATTAAGTTAATCATCAGTTATGATTGAATTTAGCATTTTAATTATTAAAATTGTCAGGATTGAAAACAATGCTGTTCTACAAAAGATTTAGTAGTTTGAAAGTCTTACAATTGTTTAAAGCAGATATTGATTCTTGCTGACAGTAAAGATTCTTTTTTTTTTTAATTTAATATTGAATATCTATAAATTAACCTTTAGGAAATCCTATTTATTATTTCATGAAGTGTGATTAACGATACATGATTATGACATAAATAAATATTTTATAATACATTAAGTACATCAAAATATAATATCCTTACTCGCTATAATTTGCACACAAATAAAATAACAGTGAGTAATGTTTACTCGTTGTAATTATTTATCATCACAATAATCAATACAACTATTTGGTACTAAATATTTGCATGCAAAAATAGAAGTTAAATTATAATATAATTTGAAAAAAATGGGAATAATTTGATAATAGAACAAATTTTCGTCACATTAATCGGAAAACCAATCAATAGCTGAAAAAATTATAAACCTTAATCGAAAAACGCTAATAATATAAATATTTTTACTTCATTTGTCAATGTTAACAGCTAACAATGAAGCAGCTATCAACTATATTATTGTGCGATTTCATCATAAATAAGCTAATCATTTAATTTGCATACTACGTTGTTTTTAATAGCAAGTGATTTAAATTGCATTATTTAAAAACCTTAGCCCATTTGATCTTGAATAAAATACATAAAAATATAAGATAACATCTTTTGTAAGAAAAAGTATTTTTTTTATTTCAATATTAAGTTCACCGTTATTATTGTATAATTACTGACTGTTGTGCTACTATTGTTTCACTTATTGAGTATATGTCTCAGTCCAAAAGTTTCCAAAATTAAACAAACACGCTTAAAAAAACAAAAATTGAAAACTTAATATTTTATTTCCTGTATCAAAAGTCCAACAATAAATTTTAATAGAATGCTAGTCCTTTCAGTTATTATTATATTATATATTTATTTCACACACAATCAAGTTTATATTGCTTTCAAACATCGTAAACGGTTTTATTCAAGATTCTCTAAAAATAGCAAAACAATTTTTATTAAGAACGTCATTAAAAAATCCCAAACCTTTTTAAAAGCATTTAAAATACTGAAGAAAAAACTATTTTTTAGATAAACGTACTCAGAAATTTCAATACAATAAGTTAAATAAATAGAACTATTTTAATATAAGTGTCAAGAAGCAGACAGTTTTTTCTCTCACAAATAACAGTTCTGGTTTTGAATAATATTAATGTAGGGCGAGAGTTCCGATGATTGATGAGTAAATTCAATCACTAAAATAGATAGTGTTATGCATGAACTGGATGCAACGGAATTAGAGCATTTATTGATTGCTTTATGTTACAAAATTTATTTTAAGCAGAGCAACGATAACTGGAGTCATTTAGAAGAAAACTGTTTCCAAAGAAAGCATTCGCAAACGAAAATAATGTTGGGAAAGTAGATACATAGTTTACATCACATAATGTGAATTTTAGATTATTTTAAGGCTATCTAGACAATTTGAAACTTTTTTTTTATTGAATGAAAACTTTTTCAAAGCCGAAAATAGTGGATATACATATTTTTTATCTGCCATTTTTAACTACTTAAATGTTATTACATCGGGCTTTACTGGTATGTCCTGAATTATGCGATGAAAGTGGTTTTACAGTATAATTTTTATACTATAAAACAAGATGAATAAGTTACCTCGATTAATAATAAAATCAGTAAATTGTAGCATTATTCAAAACAAAAATTGAAAGGCATAGAAATCTATTGTTAACTTTTTATAACCATTATATTCCAATTCCTTAAAGTAAGTAAACATCATCAAATTCATCATAGCTATGACATCAAAAATAAATAGGTAATTCAGTTTTCAGTAAAAAAAGAATGGGGCGGAATATAAGAGAAAAAAATGTTTTAACAAAACAGCAATTTGATAGTCAGTTAACTAAATGCAAAAATTATAACCCGTTCATTAAAAATAACAATTAAAATATAATTGCAATTCAATTTTTTTCTAATTTTTAAATTTGCTATCCGTTTACAATTTCTGATATTAATTCCTTATTTAATTTACAAATTCTCTACTTTTATTTAAGGTAATCCATTTAAAACATTATGTTTCTAATTTACGCATAAAAGTGAATTTAAAATTGATAAACATTTAAAAATTCATTTAAAACTTCAAATACATATAAACTCAAACTATTTTTGAAAGATGAAAAAGTAAATTTTTGAAAATCAAAAAACCATAAGTATTATGAGAAATTATACGTCATCTGTGATTATCGACGTATACTAACGGCACTTTTATACAGAGAAAGAGCTCGAATAAAATTGATATTTTAATCGAAAAAAATATATACACTATTCGTAATATATATATATATATATGTGTGTGTGTGTGTGTGAGAGAGAGAGAGAGAGAGAGTAATCACTGACGTAATAAAAATTTAACAAATTGTTACAAAATTATTAATTATAATAATTACAATAATTACGCGATTTTTAGCCATCAAATTGAATTATCTTCCTTTAATTAGAATAGTTACATAGAATGCAAATAACAATCCGACTCTAATTCTTAGATGATTTCTCTAAAAAAAACTTAATTTTGCCGTATAATAAAATATAAATGATTTATTGTTTTCATGAACGTCACTACTATAATGTCTTACATATGTATTACTATAACGTCACTAAGGGGTCAACATTTTCCTTATTGGATTTGAAACAAATGTTTTGATAGCCAAAAGGCCTACCAAAAACATTTACTTCCAAAAAAATTATTATCTTTTTCAAAATATACAATTATAGTGATCGGGTCAGTAATCGGAAAAAAAGTAGGCGTACTTAGAGCTTAAGAATTTCCTTTTCTAAATAGTCCATGTAAAAGTTGATCAAATTATATTCAAATTAAGCATTTCCCTATTAATTTCACATTAGCGAATCTCCAAGTGTTGAGAGAAAAAGTGTTTTCTACTCCAGCAAATTAGATTTGGGCTCCGGAGAGCACTTATATATAAGCGTTCTCAGTAATTCACCGAGGAAAAATTAATACAGATTATAAGAGGGCATTTTTTTTTAGAAATATTGCTCAACAAAAATGCAAGATATTCTGTTCATATTTGTCGGTTCTTTACATCTATGTAGATGTTGTAAACAACGTCAAGAGACGGAAAATGAAAACAATTTCTAATAAAAACTTTTCCAAACAATGAATAAATGAATTTTTGAAATCTTTTCAAATGTTTTCGTTAAATGCTGTCGGAATTTAGGAATAAAATAAGTTTTTTTTTTAAAATTATTTTTACAAAGTTACATTTAAAAACAAAATTAAAGTGTATTGTACAATATTCTTACCGAATATTGTACAATTTTTGAAATAACTCAAATTAATGAGGAATAAAATAATTTTTTTTTTACTATTATAAATACGAATCACTTTTTGGGCAAGCTTATTTCAGAAAAACATAAAGCAATCTTTAAACTATTTTTTTCCCTTTAAACTTAAAGTAATCAAAATTAGTACGATATACTTTTTAATCTGCATTATTTTTGCTACATATTTAGACAGCGTTTGATTTCGTTTGAAGTTTCGCCGATGAATCATTATGATAATTCATGATTGCAAAAGAAGAAACATTGTGTATCTGGATAATGATCCGTTATTAGAAACGCCTCCGTTTAAGAATATTTTCATCCTTTTCTGAAGGAAAAAACTAATGCATAATTCAATTAGGTTGTTTACCTCCGTTAAAAAGACTTTCCTTTCCTCGAAAAAAAATTAAAACCCTAATTTATATTAATCAAATAGAATTCTTGAAATATATATGTATGAATCATATTATTTTAAATTTTCTTAGATTCCTGCACATAAAGAGCAGTTTTATTGTAAAAACCTTTAAGAATAAATTGTTTTATGCATGCGACATATATAGACCTTTTGGATGATCAAATGACTAGATACATGCTGATACTCGTTGTAAAAACTGTTTACTAGAATTGTGTGGAATTGAAAATAATCCATATGCAAGTGATAAAAATTGTATAACAGGTCAATTGAAAAGTCCCCGGCCTGACACATAGATGGCGCTACTAGAATTAAATCCATATGTTTTTAGTTAACACTAACCCTCAAAAGATGCGTGTATAAATTTGACAGCTGTCGGATTATTAGTTTGTGAATTATAGCATTTTGAGTGAAGCAACTTTTGTTATTGTGAAAAAAATGGATAAAAAGGAATTTCGCGTGTTGATAAAATATTGCTTTTTGAAGGGAAAAAATACAGTTGAAGCAAAAACTTGGCTTGATGCCGAGTTTCCGGACACTGCCCCAGGAAAATCAACCATCAAGGATTGGTATGCTAAGTTTAGACGTGGTGAAATGAGCACCGAAGACGGTGAACGCAGTGGACGCCCAAAAGAGGTCGTTACCGACGAAAACATCAAAAAAATCCACAAAATGATTTTGAATGATTGTAAATTGAAATTGAATGAAAAGCAGACACTCTAAAGATATCAACTGAACGTGTACATCATATCATTCACGAATATATGGGTATGAGAAAGCTCTGTGCAAAGTGGGTGCCGCGCGAGCTCACTTTTGACCAAAAAACAACGACGAGTTGATGATTCGGAGCAGTGTTTGAAGAGGATCAAGCGTAATAAACCCGAGTTTTTGCGTCGATATGTGACAATGGATGAAACATGGCTCCATCATTTCACTCCGAAGTCCAATCGACAGTCATCCGAGTGGACTGCACACGATGAACCCGCTCCAAAGCGTGGGAAAACGCAACAGTCGGCTGGCAAGGTTATGGCGTCTGTATTTTGGGATGCGCATGGAATAATTTTCATTGACTACCTTGAAAAAGGAAGGACCATCATCAGCGACTATTACATAGCGTTATTGGACCGTTTGAAGGACGAAATCGCCGAAAAACGGTCGCATTTGAAGAAAAAGAAAGTGCTACTTCACCAAGACAATGCACCGTGTCACAAGTCAGTGAAAACGATGGCAAAAATCCATGAATTGGGCTTCGAATTGCTTCCTCATCCACCGTATTCTCCAGATCTGGCCTCCAGCGACTATTTCCTGTTCTCAGATCTCAAAAGAATGCTCGCTGGGAAGAAAGTTTCGTCGAATGAAGAGGTGATAGCCGAAACTGAGGCCTATTTTAAAGCAAAGGACAAATCGTACTACAAAAATGGTATCGAAAAGTTGGAGGGTCGCTATAATCAGTGTATCACCCTTGAAGGGAATTATGTTGAATAAAAAAAACTAATTTTGCCAAAAAAATGTGTTTTACTATGGTAGGCCGAGGACCTTTCAATTGACCTGTTAGCAAGCATGATATCATTACAACTTTTTGTTATATATAATAAAAAAAATTTTATGTTAGTTGATTTTAAAGAGTTTTGTGTAAAAAATAATAAATAGTAATAATAAATCTCCTCTTTTTATAATATCTGAAAACCTTTGATTGGCCACAAATTTCAAAATTATTAACTCCATTTCTTTTTTTTTTCCAAATTTATTTACAGTAAAGAATTAAATAAGTAGTTTATATCATAACCATCACTTATTTTAATTCAGAAATTTGTTTCACTAACAATTGTTTAAAATGTAGCTAAATTTCATCCTACAGCTTAATTTACAAATTTATTCAGATAGAATTTTTCAAATATTCTTTCAACAATTGAAAAAGAAAAATCAAAAAAAGATAAAACAAAATGCATTGAAACATTTTATGGGCATTAAAAGCAGTAAAATATTAGGAAATATGTGTTTTCATATTTAAAATATCCTAATTCATTAATACTTTTTTACGTATAATTAAAAAACGTTTTATTAACATAAGACTTAATATATAAGTATGATTCTATTGAACAGCTTAATTATTTCGAAAAAAATATATATATCACAATATCTCATTTTTAGGATATTTTTATTTTAAGTATTTGCTATGATAACCTTGTTAAAATCACATTATTCGAAATAAAATGTATTTTTCCTTTGTAAAAAAAAAATGAATGCATCTCCATTTACGCTCGGTTGACTAGAAAACCTCTCTTTTGAATCAAAAGGACTTTTCGGATTTTAATCAGCTTATTTTTGAACAATTTGTTGAGGGAAGTGTAAAATCTAATTATAACAGAAAGTAAAAAAAAGTTAAGATATATTAAAAATAGTTTCTCAAAACACCAGAATGCTTAAAAGTCATACAATGATTCAATTATTGATGATCAAATCTAATTAAAATAAAATGCCTAATACAAATTATTGTTAAATTCTTACAAAAATTATATTTCATGAAATAGTTTGCAATAGTTTTTTTTTTTAATCTTAACATACGTTAATTTTTTTTTTCTTCTTAAGCTCATTTACCATAATGCACTTTTTAAGCAAATAAACCTTACAGCGCAACAGATAAAGAAAAGAGCTTAAATATTCAAAAACGTTCCGTCTGAAAGAACAGAAGACAAAAGAGTACAGATAATCCCAACTTTCATTTTCAAATTCGGCATTGGAAACTATAAAATACTTACGCATTAATTTTTGCCCTTTTTTTTGCCACACATCACTAGAGATCAATTGGCTACTTTAGCTTGCAAAAAGGGGATTAGCATAAAAAGATACAATGAAGGAAAAAAAATTATGGAAAAAGTTACGTGTGAAAAGTGAAAAGGGACGAGTCAGAGAGAATAGAAAGATAGATATAAAAAAAAGGGAAAATAAAAAAAAAGTGGTGAGTCATAGTTTAGACCGGTCAGAATATCAAGGTCATAACAATTATTTATGCCATTACGCTTTCCGTTCACTGTCCTTTTCTACCACTCTTCGGATATTTTTTTTCTTTTTCCCTACAGCACATTTGCTTTCTAAATATTTTTGGATTATTTTACTAGATACTCGATTGTTAAATTTGTTCGAAATTTTGAAACTTCATGCTCTTGTTTTAAAATTAAGAACGTTAGTTTATAACACTCGTAGAAATCAAAGATGGAAAATGAATTGTATATACATGATTTTTTTTATTACGTACATTTTTTCATTCATGCAACCAAATTAATTTTTATATACACAGTTTTCAGGTTTTCAATTTATATTTTTGGTTTTAAACTATTTTTAATAATATATTATGTTTATGGGGATAGTTTGCCCAATAATTCTAGAATAACCAAGATTAATAATCTAAAGCCTGTTACAACATTAAATGTAGCATTTTCCATTTCACTGTTTTTCTAGAAAAGTTTTTGGTTTTATAATTTTTTCAATTTATGCATCTTTTTTGATTTTTCTTACTTTTGTTTATTTTTTATTTTACTTCCTTTTTATTTTATGTTTTTCCCAAGAAAATTGTGTATTGTATTATCTTTTTTCTACTTTTGGTTTGGTTCAGGTCTTCATTCTTAAAGTTCAGTTGTGATTTTACAATTTTATAATTTAACTTTGAACTACTTTTTTTTCTTTTGTTTATTTGAGAATTTGAAGAAAGTATATCTTATTCAACTTCATATAAATTTTATATATATAAATATATATATACAGAGAGAGAGAGATTCAAGCACACATCTAATAGTTGTCTACTGATTACCAAGATTTTCCAATCATAGGATAACATCATATCAGTTTGAAGAAAAAAATGAAAACGTTCTATGCAAAGAACAGATTTAGCCATCTAAGGTGTACTTTTTTTTAATAATTATTATTAAATTACTCAATTAAATATAAGAATTAAAGTAAACGATGAAATACAATAGTTAACTTTTCCGATATTAAAATTAAAGGAAACAATAAATTATTAAATTGAATATATTTAAACTAAATGTAATTAAAATTAAAGCGAACGATAAATTATGAAATTGAATCTATTGAAGCTAAATGTAATTAAAATTGAAGCAAACGATAAGAAATTGAAAAGTGATCTAGTACACCAAAAGAGATCCGACTAAAACAATAGACCCTTGAATGGCTAATAACAAATTAACTCATTCACCAGCAAGAACAAAAATACATAAAGACATAAATAAGTAACCTTTTTGCATATCGAAACTGGAAAAAAATTCAACTTTCAAGTAGACATGCATTTTATTTGCACGAATCATTTCGATAATCGATACAATTTAGAGTACGAATTTAGATTGAATCCGAATTAACATGACACTGAATTAATCTGATATCATCCTGTTATCTATGTCATTGACTTGCTATGTTGAAGACAAGGAATATGTGAAAAATGAAAGAAGATCAGCAGAATTTTATCTTCATTTTAACTTTAAGAAAATGATGTTTAAAAAACAAATAAAAATAAAAATTTAGATTATTTGGACTGTGGACTTAAAAAATTACATATTTTTTCCTATTATTATTTTAACAACTATAACAAAACAACTTCAGTAAGAATTTTATAAGAAAGTAAGAACTAATCCAGGGATTAACCGTAGTCTTTCGTAAAAAAATGTAGGTATTAAGACAGCCTTTAGTGCGAGATATCGTTTTTAAAAATAAATTCGTAAGAATAAATTTATGTCATTGATATTAAATGCCTGAGCAATTTAAGAGAAAATCGTCTTCTTCAATAAGAAACCAAATTTGTATATTGTATTTGAAGAATTGCAATACATTTAATCACGGAAGCACCTTAAAATTCCTTTTGAATTTATTTTATTTGAATATGAATTAAAATTGAAAAAAATTCTTTTGTTCGCTATAAGATTTATTGAAAGGACTACTCAAATATTTAAGTAATTAAAGGATCAAAATTCTGTAATATCAATCTTTTTCTCACTTTTGTGACATGTACCACCTCTGGTATATAACGTATGTTGCTTTTATGGGCTTTAAAATAACCGAGTTTAAATTAAGAGTTAAAACGTTATGTAAGAGCAAATCTAAGTAAAGTATGTCGTCTCCAACTTATTAAACTACATTCAAGAGTGAAATTTTTAAGTTTTACTTTCAATGATTTTTTACAAATTCCAAGGTACTGAAAGCAGTTTTAAATTTGTAATGTTTCAGAAGTAACAGACTAATTTCTCATTCTCAATTGTCTGTCTTCTTTTCGAACCATATTAGATTCTAATTCTCCTTCTGACAAATTTTCATTTGCTAAAAAAAATCAATCATGAGATGTAATGCAAGAAATATTCGTCATTTGAAGATCAAATAGAATACATTAAGTGCAGCGTCTCTAATCTGTTTCGAAAAATCAGCAACTTCTTATATAACTACCGTCGTACATTTGTAAAAGGTTTGTCTTCTGTTTGATGCGTTATTCGGCAACAAACAAAACCTTTAGAGTCTCAAAATACAATCATTGTCCCATAAAAGATCCTTAAATGTGTTACTGACCAAGTATATTCATTCGCGTAAATGACAAAGCTATATGCGCTTTATCAGATGAAGGATGAGCCAAACATGAAAGAGCTCTTCCAGAAAGTGCATGCCTCATATTTCCCATTTACATCCGCAATCTGCATTCAATGAAGAGGAAAACGAATCCTCTCGTTTTTATTGCTGCTAATCTGGCCGTCCATCATTCGATGGAGATTCGCTCATGAAATAAATCAAATGTAAGCACAGATTACAACAATAAAGGCGTTATACTAAATCTTGCTCCCGGCTATTCGATGTCTTCTTGATCTCTTACATAAAAATAAGATCCCGTTACATTTGTTAAAGCAACAACACAACTAAATTCCGTGTTCTGAGCTTGATCCGGAACATACCCGGATGTTATTTCATCTTGGGACCAGCGTTAGTAGAACCTCGAGAGGCTCATGGGAAGACTTGTGGAACAAGCGCGACATTTATGGCCACTAATTCGTCTGAGAACGATGTTTATGATAGGTGGCAATTACTATTTTTAAAAAAATTATATTACTGTCGTAATTGATGATTAATAATAATTTAATTTATTTGACACAAATCTGCCAAAGTAAATAATATATATAGAAAGAATACCAAAAATTGACATCATTTTAAACTTCGACACCCTTTGAAAAGGAATGCAAAAGTGTTTAGTTTTTGATACATTTTTATTAGATGATCTTCATATATATATATATATATATATAACGAAATTAAGGATAGAATCAATATCAGTTTGAACGCTTTATGAAAAGGGATATTTATAACATAGCTGAATTCAGGAAATGAACTTTGGTTAAAAAACAGATTTCATTTTAAAGAAGAGATGTGCAGATTTTAAAGATGTAAACAGCAATAATTCAAAAACTGGGGAGGAGAAGGAGATTTAATCTATCACTGCTAAGGGATAAAAAATTAGATTCCTACGAACATATTTAAAATTATCATTTAAGTTTTTTATTCAGATAATAGACTATGATAGTCGAAGTTTAATCAGAGAAAAAAATCTTCTACATTGGTGTACAATTTCAATAAAAATAACTTTTTATGACATGCATAAGAAAAACATCTTAACTTAATGTTAATTTACAATTACTTAAGACCTGCTGTTGCACAATTTTAAAAGTAATTACCTAAACTTTTTCAAGTCATCAAATCAAAAAATATAATTTTATAAATATTTATCAGTTGATTCATCTCTATGTGTAATGCAAAAATTAATACATAATTAAATAACTTGTTAAGGTGGTTTAATACAATATTTTAAAGTAAAATAATAAATTTAATTTGTAATTCTTAAAAAATTCATTTGGCAGCGGTATCCAAGTGGAAAAGGCTTCGCGCTCATGGCCGGAATGGTTTTAATTGAGTAGTGGATTTAAATCCTGATTCTACTAAAGACTCTCGTAAGCTAGGTTGACGCACGTTAAATCTGTCGGACTCAGAAGTCCTCACATTGATGTGATGTGCAAGTTTGGAGACAGGGGTGTCGATTCAACAGTCGTCTTGATCATGGCTCAGAATCACGAGGTCCGTTTGGCAATAGCATTCTAGTTGCATCTTAGTACGACATTAATAAATAATCAATTAAGGATTCATTAGAGTTAATATATAATTTATTTCGCAATAATTACTATTTTATAATATGCATTTAGACACGAAGAGAATACAATAAACAGAAAATACTCTTTGGTATGTTCTCTGTTTTAAACCATCAGGAAAAATATTTATAATATTCAAATGCACGTAAGAAGATGCTAAAGGTTAATGAATCTGTATTTGTATGAATATATAATCATATGCGACATCTTAAAATATATCTACTTATGAATATATATAGTACGACAACTTGTGTAGTAATATTTAACCTATTTTTCAATCTCATTTTCCACTTAAGGTACTTGTAAGTAATATATTTTTTCAATTTGTCAGTCTTAAACTTCACTGTCTATTTAGCTTAATTAGACATGATTAGAGAATTACAATTTATTTCTTACATTAATAGTTCATTTCTTAAAAAACTTTCTATTAACATCAATTACATTATATACTATTCACTTCATACAATGTATTATTTATTATTTTTATAAAAATGCTTCGATTAAAATAGTAAATTTTTGAGAAAACAGATAACTAGGTTATAGAAAAATATCAGGTTTCTCGGTTCAAAAATGGTCGTCCACCAAACTCCGATAATTTATTTCTTCTGGTTGCCGTGAAGGCTGATTTTGAAGGAAAAAGGGGCTTTAGTATCAAAGACAATAACTTTCTCCCAAATCATTCTCCCACCCCCAGGAGAGTAGATATTTTTTCCCCCACTTGGCGTAAACAAAGCTGTTGACTACGGGGCGCCAGGACGATTCAGAGTCTCAGCCCCGTTGTCGCCCCAAAAGTTCCCTTCACTTGGAGAGAAGAAAAATTGGCGGGGGGTAGTTGGGGGATATTGCCATCTTCAAGGGGCGCAGCGATATGTGAAGGGAAGCAAGTGACAGGGACGGTTAAAAGTGCCATTGGCGCCGGCACAAGTATTGCGGATAATCGAGTGCGTAGCCTCCTCCTTTTGTCTTGGTTGGTGGGGTGGTAGCACATTTGGCAGCGTTTCGCTTTTTGATATTTCAATAGCTTTTGCATTAAAATCAACCTCCTTCGACTAGCAAATAGTCTTTGAAAAAGTAATTGGACATCTTTGCTAATGGAAATGTTGTCAATGAAGATGATTCGGTTCAGAATACCTCTAAAATTTTCAGTTCAAGACATTTTTACATATACATCATATAGTATAAATATTTAAGAAAGTAATTGAGTAATTGTAAGAAGGCAAAACACTCACAAAGATTTCAGACAAAAGATACCTTAAAAATAATTAAAAAATTCAAAACATTTTTTTATATATTCATACTCCAAGCATAATTCATTGATACTGTTAGTACAAGTTGCTTAATGCATATACCTATTATAAATATTTATCTTAAATGCGCTTTTAAAAGGGCGAACCAAAATTTCAAATTGATGAGAAATTCTTTAAGATACTTTTTATGTTCAAGGCTCTTGAAATTTTATCTTTCTAAAACTGATTACAATACAAAAAAGTTTTTTCTGCCTCTCAAATTTGGAATATTGAGAGGGGGAGGGGAAGCTCCACTTTTAAAATATAAATTTATAAAATTATCAGATTTTGGCGAAAACAAGATGGTCCACAAATTCTTGTATCTGGACCAGATCGAGCAGAAATGATTCCATTCTTATGGCAACCCTACAAAATTCAGAATTGCAGGAGTAACGTATAACGTACAGAGATAGAGGGAGCTATATCTTTTAAGATTACCAAACTGAACTTCCCTTTTGCCATTCCAGCCACTGTCATACTTCATCCCTAATGTCACTTCTTCAAGAGTGTAATAGACAGCATTTGTTCGAAATTTATTGTTCGAAAAAAGGAGTGCAGCTTAAACAGCAAAGTGAGTATCAAATACAAAAAAAGAAAATAATAAAAATTTACATCACTGTAAGCTTTGTTCATTCTTTTACGACACTTTCAAAAGCCACAGTAATAGCAATAATTTCAAAAACGTGATCTCGCTGTTGAAATCTTTGATCCAAGAATACAATGCAGGTAAGAAAGAATAAAATCGTTTGGCTGTTTAATGAAATACGATACTATATTTTCGATATGACGACGCGTTAATAATCATACATGAAAACGGAATGAGGATTTTATTCATTAGAGATAATGAATGAAAGAATAGTATAGTACTTCAAATAAATAGTTAGATATGTGCACAGTGAGTGGTATATTCTCTTTATGAGTGAAATCCTTATGGTGATTCATGCAGATGAAAAATAAATATGCTCTGTATATGGCCGATTGTCAAATAATATTTCGTACAAATACGAAACAATGGTTCCCAGCCAGACATTTAATATTTTGTTCCTCGTCAAATATTTCCAATTTTTAACGCGGAAATATTTGCCGCGCATGCTGATTTATGATCAATTTTCGAAATGCAAAAAATAAGTGCCAAATTATTAAAAGTTTTACATAAGCATAATATAAAAAAATTATTATTTAAGCACTCCAAAATTGATCTTGTATGTAATTATTTTTCATGAATAGATGATGTTTGCACATTTTTAGAATAATTTCTGTTTCATTTTATCGATGCCGAAAGACATAAAAAAAATTTTCTTTTAAAATAACCCCCGTGAATTTTTCGTAAAATTTCCAAGAGTATTATCAACATTACTTTTTTACAACTTCCCCAACCGCTGTATCCGTAATAAGCCATTGCATGGTTGTTATTAGGAAAAGACATTTTCGGCAAGGCAGAGGCATAATAAATAGCCCAAAGCTACAATGTCTAGATATTTAGAAGGAGTACTAGGTGTAGCTTTTAAATAACGAGACTGACAGAATAAAACATTTTATTCTGATGTCAGACATATTTACTTATAAACACCTTCAATGTACACCGAACCTTTATCCCTTCAACGCTCCATGCGAATCATCCATTGTTCGAAACAGTGCTGGAAGTCTTTTTCCGTCAGCTCCTCCAGGAAGCGTGCCGCTTTCTCTTTCACAGATTCAACGGACTCAAATCTTGTTCATTTTAGTGCAGATTTCACCCTAAGAAACAGTTAGCAGTCGCATGACTCAAGATCCACCAAATAAGGTGGATGGTCTAACACTGGGAGGCTGTACTTGACCAGAAACCTCTTGACAGACAATATGGAGTGATTCGTCCTTCCACTATTCAAATCGTTTTTTCATTTTTCTTTCACGGAGTTAGCAAGAACGTTCAAATAGTAATGTAGATTAACAATTTGACCTTCAGGAACCCATTGAAGGTACACAATCCCATGAATATAGAAAAAAGCAATCATCATTGCTTTGAATTTTGATTTGCTCATTCGAGCTTTACTGGCCTTCGGTGAAGACGGGCTCTTTCAGTGTATGGATTGGCACTTCGTTTCAGGATCATATGTAAAAACCCACGATTCGTTGCGCGTTATTATACTTTCCAATAAGTTTGGGTCATTTTTAATGGCATTCAAAGTGTCAATTCAAACATTTTTGATAGCTTTTTGTTGTTCAAACGTGAAAATTTTAGGCACCATTTTGGTACACACTTTTTGCATGTTAAAACTAGTACGGATTCTTTGTCAATTCTTATAGTGTCAGCAATGGCACGAATATTTAACCGAGCGTCAAATCGAACTAGATTAACGATTTTTTCGATATTGTCATCAGGGTTTGACGTGGAAGGGCGACCCGGGGGTAAATCATCTTTAATGTCTTCTCGGCCATCTTGAGAACGCTTAAGCCATTCAAAAATACAGGCTCGCGATGAACATTCCTTCCTTCCTTATAAGATTCAGCAGCAGTATTTCCAAGTTTTATGTCAAATTTCACTACAATTCGTTGCTCTGTTGTCACACTAATCATTTATGCGGCGAAATAAAATATAACTCCAATGCGAGTAAAGGCCACGTCTATTTGGATTTGTTTACAGAAGCGAGATGCACTGCATTCGAAAAAGAAGGCTTCTCGCTAAACAAGTGTCTGTCCCTGGCGTCTGGCGCATTCATACTTCTTCTGTTGCAGCGTTAGTTTCGTTATTTAATAGTCATACATCGAATGTTCCAAATATATGCATGCTATTTCTGTAGTAAGATTTATATTTTTAAAGCAAAGTAGAAATATAGGTTTATGTGTAACCGATAATTCTGTCTTTGTGGAATTACATTTTTTGGAAATGTTTTGAATAAAGGAATAATATTTCTTTCTTAAATATTGAAAGCAGGTGGTGTTATTTTCTTGATAGTATAAGGATAGAATACTTGATTTCCCAGAATTGAAGAAATCTATGATTATCATAATACCGTTATTGATTGTATTCTCGGAACCAAATTGATAAAAGACAATTTCTTTGTAAAAGTTGTTCAGATAAGCCTATGATTTATCAAAATTAGTATTTTCTACGCTTAGTGGACGCTATGGCTGAAAACGATGGATATTTAAGAACTTCTAAGCCGGAAAATACGTTCACTGTTTTGTTTTGTTGTTACTGCAAGAATATATAAGAATCTGATAGACCATTCCGGACTATTCATTTTCCTGCCCCTTCAATTTTAAAATATTTAAACCAATAAGTACTTTTCGAATAATTTTTTTGGCAAATATTTTTTTTATTTATTCATTGATAATTTATTAATGTCCCACTTTGCAACACGAGGACCATTGGCGACAGACCTCGTAATTTTGAGCTTCGATCAAGTGATGAGGATGATACAAGAATTGGCACTTCTCTCTCCAAACTACCACACCACGCTATAGGATAATTTGAAGCCTCGACAAATTTAACGTGCATCAGCCCCTCTTCTCGGCAGGTCTTAGATGGCATCAGGATTCAAGCTCCAACTCAATGGAAACAATGATGGCTGCGAGTTTACGACCGTGACCATTTGGTTACTTCGCCCTCAACAGTCCTTTGGCAATATTTCCATATAAATATAATGGTAGAATATTTTCTCATTTTTGATCAAGAATGTTGCTTATTTTCAATTTAGAAATGTTGATGCTAAATGTTTTATAATTGAAGAATAAGAATATTTCTTTTCGGAAAGAACAAAAACATAATCCTGCATTTCAGTTTGTTTACTCGAACCATTAATAAAAATTACAGACGATCGTTCTTATCCCAAATTATATGTTGTTTCCGAAAATTTAGTAAGAAACTTTTAGCTTTTTTTTCAATCCATAAAAAAAAATTCTTTTAAGCATGCTTAAGTAATTCGAACTTTTTTTCTTTTGTTTCAAAACTGTATTTCTAGTTGGAAGTTTACTGTTATTTCTCTAATATTATTTTCTCTTATCCCAATTTCACTTATTATTTCATTACAATAACGATTTATCATTTTTAATATTTTAATACTTTAGGCCTTTTTGCTCACTATTTAGAGATCTAATGAAAAAAGGCAATTTATGATTCTCTATTAGAGTACTTTATATTAGCGGGTAAGTCTGAATTTTATGGAAATTCAATTTAACCTAAAACTTACGAAAAATTATGATGAACAATATGATGATATTCAAGCAGTTCTTGAAGACAATTTTGATCAATGGATGGGGAAAGAATTAAATATATTATATCAATTACATTTATGAATTGAAGTATAAAAATTGAACAAATAGAAATTAGACAGATAAACACTGTCTGCTCCATTTTTCATAACAAAAAATAATATTAACTGTTAAATTTAAAATTATTGTTCAATAGTTAAACTGCATTGAAACATAAAATATAAGCAGTACGAATAATGTGCGTGTTGTAAGGATTCATTACAATAAGCTAAAATAATGCATTAGACATCTAGTGGCAATAAAAAAAAATACGGAGTGTTCTCGATATAAATGGAATTTAAAATGATGTTAATCTAGACATTTATAATTTGGAAATTAAATAAATATTGTATCCGAAAACGAAATAATTATTCACGAGTCCTGTGTAATGTTTAATTATATGATGTATTAAAATATTTCTATTTTAATAAGATAGTAGAACAGTTCTCACTTTTAAGTATGATTGCATATTCATACTTCAGGAATTTAGTATAGATACTTTCTAGCTAAGTCTGGAAACTATAAATAGGTGATAATTTCCAGAAACTATAAACTAGTGATCAATTGATATCTCGATTTTTGCAACAATAAAAATCGCTTAAATAACTTCAATCTCTCAAATGGATGTACTTCAGATGACATTACTGAATCGTTGAAAATTTATGCATATTTTAAATCTTTTAGTGTGATTTATTCTCAATAATATCTATTAATATAAATTACTAAAATATAACTTTCCGTTAAAATCAATACTAAGTTAAGAATATATTCAATTCTTCTTTTAACTAAGCATATGTATACAATATGAAATTTAGTTTTACCGTTGAAGAATTTAAGCGTTGCCTACGATTAAGATAAATAACTGAAACCACTGAACTTTTTTTAAAATTAAGAGTAGTGGGGAAATAACTGATGAAAGTCTAGTTCTTATTTTAGATTTATTAAATCGATAATCTAAATTTGCATTAATAATCACTGTTGAGGGGTCTCATGACTCATAACAATTATGCGTGTATGCGAAAAAAAACATCTTATTTCAAACCAATATAACTTACCAAAGAAATAAAGCAGAAGTTTGTAACTTTAACTATATAACATTCATATATATATTTACATCATATCTAATATTTTTAGATAATTTTTAAAAAATCTTTAAGACTTATATAGGATTAATAATTGGACAGTTTTTCAAAATTATGAAAATTAATATTTTACTGCGTGCAGAATTTTGAAGTACAACATTAATGAAAATTTACAAAATAATTATTGTCTAGAAGAAAAATATTCAGTATTGTAGCTATACAAATTTTTGAAGAAAATTAGGAGAAAAAAGTTTTTTTAATACAATCATTAAAAAAATCAGAAAGTTTCTTAAAAAATGCAATCAAAACTCGTATAAATTTTTTCTATTATAAATTTGTCTAAGAACGATGCGTAGGTCATAAAGAAACTTATTTTGAATCAAGTGTAGGAAATATTAAATTAATGTTTCTGAGAAGTTGAGAACAACTTTTTAGTTTTCAGAAAAATATGGTTTAAGTTAAAAAATAACAACAACAAAAATGTTAATTTTTTCTCGATAACTCTAAAGGTTTGGGCAGTATCATTAAAGCGCTAAAAAGTCAAATTTAAGCACCAAAAAGATATGGCTCTAACATATCTTTTTTTAAATGAAAATTTTGAAGTTTAAAGATCCTGATCGATCCAAATATTCAAACGTAACAAATATTTCGACAAAAGTATATTAAGAGTATTGTAAACATTTTATATATTCATTATTTTTCATTAACATAAGTTGAATAAGTTGTTGAAGGTAACTTAACAATTATGCTATACATCAATGCACGAATTTAACACCAAATTGAATATTTTTTTATAAAAACACGACATAAATCGAAGCAAATGTGAGACATCGATAAAAAAGAAATAAAATTTTCGAACAAATTAAGTAGTAATTTATCGTTAAGTGATTTAAGAGCAAGTAAAGATTACCAGTCTGAGGAAAAATTTTCAAAGATAATGAAAGTTCAATAATTAGTACAACGAAGCAATTGAAGTAACATGCAGAATTACAATTTAACTAGCAAACAACAAAGCAGTATTGTACAGTCTAGGGAGAAAGACAGATTCTAGTAATACTTCCGAGATATACGTTAAACTACATAATACGTTTCCAGGTGCCCGGAGATGGTCATATCTGTAATTATTTGCAAACGTTCATTCATCTGGGAATGTCAAGCTAGAAATTTATTTCACGTGTTGTAGATTAAGTAGCATACCAAGAAATATTGCGTCATTATTTCAACTTCCAACGTGAAACACTGAGAAAATGGCACTTTTTTAGCAAGACAAGTCATCGACCCGAGTTGTTTATAAGTTAGATTCTAGATGGAAGGAATAATTCTTTTGGAATTGGTAGTAAAAGCCTCATATTTCAATACAGTTTTAAATTAATGGAATACTTCCGGGTATGTGCGATGCATTACGAGCATTGAAGAATGAAGTATATCAGTCAATACATATGGAATGTCTTTGAAACTATAAAAGTATCACTTATACAATGAATGATAGTACAAATGCCACAAATAGGTTATTTTTTTTTTATCTCCTTATGTGGAAAAAAAAACTTTTTATTTCCATTACAACTTTTGCCTGTTGAGTTAATTTGTAAATCAGCATTTAATAAAAATTTAAAAAAAAATTCATTTCTCTTATTAAGTGCAAACCGGTTAGAAAAATATATGTGAGGCTCTTGGCGAACTGTTGGGCTTGAAATGGATCTTCTCGATCGATGTTTAAATGTTCTTTTATTTTCTCAGCAACGATTTAATGCTTTTGATGAATAGATCTTGCCATTACTTTTTTCTATCTGACAACTTCTTTTTCTTTCTACGGTTTAGAAGTAAAATATTGTTATTTTTATACCTAATCATAATTTTAGAAACAGTTCCTCTTGTCATATCCGCATTTCCGGTTGTTTTAGACTCTGAAGGCTTATTATGTGGTGTCAATAATCGTGTGTACTCCTATCAGCAAATATTTGAGATCTGACACTTTAAAATAATATCTCAAAACTAGCGTCGTTTGTGTAACAGCCATTTATAGTAAATAATTGACTTCCCACCCTATTCGGAAACAGTAACGCCTTGTCTCATTAAAATGTGCGTAAAAACTTCTTTTGCACTTCTTCAGTAGATGTTTCCACATTATATTATCTACCATCTGTATCTTTGTTATAGTAGATGTTTATCAAGCGTATGCAATGTAAGTACTATGAATGACACCATTGTACTTTTAATAATACTCGTAGTTTGTGAGCTCAGTAATAAACTTCAAAAATTGAAGAATTTATATCAATAGCTTGTTATCAAAGATTATAATTTAAAGTTAATGCTGTTTCTGCCACACACACACACACACATACACATATATATATGTGTATATATATATATATATATATATATATATATATATATATATATATGTGTGTGTGTGTGTGTGTGCAATGATTTCACTTAAATTTAATTTAATCTTATAATTTATCCTAAATTTTAACTACCACAGTAAGGAAGGAGTTCATCTTTATTTCCTGATACAATTCCATTTTATCTTTAATTTTATTCAATCATGCGATTTCTAAAACTGCTTAGTTCGGCATATTCTCACGCTCCGAATTAGAAGGGATAATGCCTAATAGACATTCATTCTCTTCATAAAGTATGACCACGTTATTTGAAAAATCCTTACTTTAATTTCCCAAACGGGAACATTTTCGGTCATTTCGTTCTTAATTACACGTCCCTCGCTATTCCGATGTATCTTCCTTCCTCTCGTGTTATATTAATAAATTCATAATTTTAAGTATTCAAAATTTCTTTATTGTGCCATGACTGAAGTAAAACATGCTTTAAAACTTCAACAATTATTGTTTAAAATTTATTTCATTTCACACACACATATATATACTTGCTAGATTTTATTTTTCATAGATTTTCAATGTATGTATGCATATATATACATATAAAGTAATGATCTCACATAAAACTAATTTTTAAATTATCCTTTTATTTATTAAATCGCGCGCTCATAAAATCGGTTGAATCCACTTTACTGTAATCATAAATCTGTCAGAAATAATCCCTACTAGATTAACAGATGTCATGTTAACCCCTCAGAACCCTTGCATCTTATACCATGTGATGGGGAGATATCCCTACTATAAAATCAATCGCAAAGTAAATTTCTACTCCGTTCAATGTCTTCCGATGTAATTGAAACTGTGGAGTTGTGTCTCCTGCCTTATGGATACTTCTTTGTTGCCTCTCTCTCTCAACAAAAATGAATAAACGATCTTAATCAAACTAAATCGAATTTAAAAATTGATTAATACAATAAAAATAACGCTTTAGTTTGATTTTTGGAAGATGTAATTATTTTTAAAAATATTTATTTTCGAACAAATACAATAGTAGCAGTATACAACTTCGTACATAAATTAAACAAACTTATAGATATCTTAGTCCAACAAAACGTAATTTTCTTTTCTTTCCGAAATTTTAACAAATTTTGAGATGAATTCAGTAATGAAAAATGATAATATTATTATTCTCAGACTGTGCACTATTTCCACTGTCTGTCATCTATTATTTCAGATCTCGTTTTTGGAACAAAATCAAGGAAATAAATTGAGAAAATAAATCTCGCAGAAATATGGATCTAGATTAAAGGACAGATAAAGCAGGAAAAGAATTACTTTGCTGAATTACAAGTCATGTGTATAGCGGACAAAAATAAACAGTTTACACATCATTGCAAGAAAACCTTTCCAAATGTAACAAAGGTGTGTTCCAGTGACAAGCCTGATGCACACTCCATAATACACCGCAACATTTCTTATTTTTTAACTCAATCGAATAGAGGTGGAGTATCTTTTTCAGTTGTAAGTTAAGACCCTCTCAAAGAGAGAAATGTTTGTGACATTCTATTTAAGGCTTAACATGACGTCTGACAGTTTTCGTGATGGGTATTTTGGGGAATTATGGGATTTTCTTTTCTAACCCTGAGTAAGACATGTGATAACTTGTGAGCTCTTTGGAATCTTGGCAAATGGAGTTGAAAGAGAAGGTGTATCAGAGGAGAATGGCTTGTCATACTTTTTTTAAAAAAATTTAAGGATTGTCTTCAAGAGCAACAAAAATTTACGCTCGAATTATATAAAAATTTATCACATAAAATGAAATGTTTTTCTTACGAAAGCTCATTTTACGATAAATTAAGATGCTATCAAAATAAGAGTTTTAATCCATGAACAATGATTCGATATTTATCCTTTACTGTTACAGCAATTATTTTAATTTTACATCGTATTATTGATGTAGTGAGATAAAATATTAAAAAAAAATTAAAATAAGTTTTTTAAAATCAAAATCTTTGTAAGAAAGGAAATATCTAATAATACTTTCTTTTGACATTTTTTTAATAAAAATTTTTTTCTAAAATTTATCTTTTACACTAACGAAGCTCAATTAAAATTATTAGTTTATAAAGTATCTAAGTAAGACAAACATGCATTTATTTTCATTTAAAATAAGATTTTCATCACGTTCATAGTTGCAACAAGAACATAAATGCTCAAAATTTTGCAAGACGTATTATAAAGACAGTCAAATATAAATATAAACTTTTTATACAAAAGAAAATATTTATTTGTCAATTCGCAAGGAATAAGTTATATTTTTCAAAAAAACTCACAGTGAATATTTTTTTCAGCAATTTTTTTAACTTCTCGTGAGAACACTGATCATGGATTATATTTTAGACACAATAACACAGGATAAGCAAAAGTGAAAAAATTAAAAATACATGCCAGCGCAAAATAAAGCAACTGTTGACTCAATTGCAGAATTGAAAGGCATTCAAGGAATAAGATTCTTGTGAAAACAACTAAAGACAAAACAGTGGACGTCTCTCACAATAAATACAATAATAAACATTTTTTTAACTTTATCAGAGCCTTTATTTTAAAAAAAGAAGATAAAATTGTGAACTTGTTTTAACTAACGTTGCATAAAGAATAATTTAATTTGAGAAAGATTTAAACATAAACTCGTAAAATACTTCATTTTTTTTTCTTATCTAAGTTTGTTTGATATTATGCTAGCTAAGAAATGTATCTCTTTTTTGTGTACTAAAGCATTGTTCGGAACAACTAAAGACTTAAAGAATTTCTGAGATCGATAAAGAAAACATAATTCGAGCCAAGGAATTCTTTAAATGTGACTTTTTTTCAGTAAATTTTGTGTATATTATATTTTGTGAAAGATTAGGTAATACTAAAATGAAATATATAATGCAAAAAGAGTTACATACCATGATTTTCTTTTTAAAACAAAAATAAATATCTATAATCTCAAAATAAACACTGAAAATCCTTGAGAGCAAACACACAGAAACTTCAATTTCATAGTTTTTATCTAAACTACTTGAATTATCCGTTTTAAATGAATAAGTTACAGAAGTTCAAAATTTCACAAATTTTAAAAGTTTAAAAATGTATCAAAAATTGACAGTATATATATATATATATATATGTAATAGCCACCGGTTACCATATATATGCTTTATATATGCTATATCTATATATATACGGTTACATATAGCATATATGTATATGTATATACAGTTACATAATATAACCATATGTAATAATATATATCACTGTAATACGATTGCATATAACCTTAATATGTATGTAACAATAATAACTAATATATGTAATATATAATGCATAAAATATATAATAACTAATAATAGTACAGTATATGCTATAATATGTATATATATGTATACGAGTTACATGATAACTATATATGTATATATCTAATATATAGAGTTACATATATGTATATACTATAACTAATCGGTACATAATGTAATAACTCATATCATGTATACTGTATTACATGTATACATATCAGTAATAATATATATATATATATACAGTTATATATATATATATATATATATATATATATATATACTATATATAGTCTATTATATATATGGATATATAATACATAAGTGACCTATTTATATAAATCATTACTATTTATACTATTACACAGCGTATCACATAAGTACTATAATATTATTATTTTTGTTACAGTCATTATTATATAGTTGTATATTATACATATATTAAGCAATTACATATATATATATAAATACCATTTAATTATATTTACATATAAGTCATTATATACACTAATAGTTTACATTACAGCCAGTCAAGACATACAGTATTATATATACATATATTTATATATTCAGTATTTATTGGCTACGCCGTTTGCAGAAAACTGCACGCATGCTGGAAGAGACTCACGATCCAAAGAACATTCGCAAAGAACTAAGTTAACAAATAGTGGATACTATGCAAATCTATCAAAGTTTCAATACCATCAGCAGTTACCGCTTGCGCAGCTTACTCTCCTAGAATTGATGCTGAAAAGCGTATAAACTAGTGCTGTAGCGGACGTTGAAAAAAGTCTAGAGATTATTTGTTAGTGCAAACGTTTAGTGAGACACAGTATCCTCCACGACTGGAAAAGAGAATCAAGCAACTTACGGGTTTGAACGAGGGATGATAATCGGCCTTCGAGAGGAGGATTTTCCTATCGCGCAATAACCGCTCGTATGCCCCGGAACAGTTCACAGTATGCGGGTTAGCAGTGGACCGACGAGCCGAACAACTCGAAAAACAGGCACCTGGACACAGAAGGTGACGTCAGAGCGCGATGATCGACACCTGCTCCCGCATGGCGGTGAATGATCGCACAGCTTCCTCAGGCAGCTGGCAGCACGGGTTCACTGTACGGTGTACAATTGTCGCTTCGTCAATTCGTCGTCGTCTGCTGCGCCGTGGATTGCGTGCAAGGGTGCCTTTTATACAGAAGTTCCCCTCGGCGAGGTATCGACGGCTGCGTCGGCAGTGGGCTCTTGAGCACGAGAGACAGAGAGCTAGATTCGCAAGTTGTCTTTTCGATGAATCACGCTTCAATTTGTGGGACCCATGATGGCAGTGCCTCGTGTTAGACGTTATGCCGGTCAACGCTGCCTTCCTGAGTGTATATTGACGACATATATGAACACCCGAGTTATGGTCTGGTGCGTTTCGTATCATGGAGATCCAATTTGATACGAATTGAGGTAATCTCAATAGTCAACAGAATAGTCCGTGAAGTGCTGCGCCGAAGTCGTTTCCTTTCCTTCAAGGCATCCCTGAGCTATTCTTTCAGCAGGATAATGCACGCCCACATGTTGCGCGATGTTCGGGAGACTTCTGTTCAGCACAGTCATGCGGTAACTTCTTCCTTGGCCTGCTTTTCACCGATATGTCGCCCATTGAGCACGTGTGTGGGATAGTTTGGTCGGCGTCTGCTCTGATCCGCGTCCTGCAGTTTCCCAAAGACGAACTCTTAGGTTGCGCATACAAAGCAATATGGATTCTCTTCCTCAAGCAGATATTCAACATCTGTTTGACTCATCCACGATCGTTAGCAGCCTTATTGCAGCGATGGTGGCTGCACCAAATACTGATTTCGGACGCTTGTTTCTTTTGTTTGAAAATTTCATCTTTATTTGTATCGGTACAAGTCGTTTCTGCATTAAATTCATTTGATTCTGATGATTCTTTATGGTAGCATTTTCTACAAACAGAAGAGTATATATATATCATAAAGATTAATTGTTATATTGATGATATATTTATATATATATGTTTGGTATATATATATGTATTAATGCCAATAGCTAGTATATAGTATATATAACTATAATATATATATATATATATAATATATATGGTTATATATATATATATATATATATATTATATATATATATATATATATATATATATATACTTTACAGTTCACACACACAACATCACATCACATCACATATATAATAATATATATATATAATATTCTAATACTATAAAATTTTATGTATTCCGTAAATTTGACCGAAAAACAATAATTTTGAGAAAAAAACAAATACATGAAACAAGTAGAAAGTGAACCCAATTGTTAAGAAATATTACGTTCGCCATTAAATTGTTTGTCTAACAACGATTATTTAATTCAGAAGGAGAGAATGCGAGAACCATTAATGCGATTAAATTAATTTTTGAGCTAGTCTTAAAAGCTATTTATACACTATCATCTTTTTTCTTTCCCTCCAAAGCAATTCAGTTAAAAAAGAGGAAATTTATTCTAACCGTGATGTTTAACGTGCCTGTTATGCGACATTGTAATAAATTATTTCTGAATTTCATTTTAAGAATATCCAACAATTAAACTGTTACATGTAAAAAATGGATCAACATATTTCTAATATTTTATTTTTAGTTCAGTCTCCCGTACATTTCTGTATTTTTATGCGTGATTTGTTGAAATGAGAATACAGATATATGTTCATTAATATTCTGAATAACATAATATGGAGATTAGTAACAAAGTATATTTTACACACCTTTTACCATTCTATATATATTTAAAAATTTTATTTTTAACAACAAGGTATTTAAAGAAAATATATTCGTATTTAGCTCTGAAAATTTTACAAAGGGAAAAGAAAAACTTTCAAAAATAACTTCTTTTTATTTAATACATTTAAGTTTTCACAATTTCTTATTTATTCGTATGTAGTAAGGTAAATAAAATAACATTCAGAAACAACACCATTAAACTGATAATAAACAGCTTAAATATAAATAAACCTATACTTAATTAAATTCTTCCAGAATGCCTTTAAAATTATACTTAAAAAGTACGTATTTTAAAACTTTGTTTTGCAAGGCTTAGTTTATTGAGATGCATTAACGCATCAAAAGGTTAAAAAATGAATACATTAATCTTTCTTGAGAGTTGAACTGTAACTGATATCAAATTATGAATAAGTACAGACAATCACACTCATGTCTAAACATTTATGCAGCCTACAAGATTAAAGCCGGCTACTAATTTTTTTTTTTATTTCAGTAGCAGTGGAAATTAAATTGAAAACATTTTCAAAATAATTTTCAGAAGTTCATTAGTATTTTAGGTATGGATTATTTTAAATTATGTTTCCTCAATGACATGTTCAAAAATAGATCATTAAAATAATCGACATGCATGTTTCATCAATAAGGATTGTTAAACACAAACAGAAAACTTACACAATGCTTCGTAATTTGCTATCTCAGTAATCCAGTGTGAAAGAGTTTTACAGAGTATTCTACAGAAAAAAGAACAATTTTCTAATAATCATAGCATAACACAAATGCTAACTCAGAAAGTGGGGAACATTTTTGTAGTGGGCAAACAATAGTGTTTCAAGTAGTGCTAATTTGTAAACAAAACAAAAATCCTTCATTCTGAAACATTTATAAAAAAAATTAAATTCCTTTCGTAATATTTGATAAACGCTTGGCTAGAATCATACTTGAAATTATTATTGAGGCTAGCAAAAATGCGGGTTCTATAACATCAACTTACAGACTATTTCACTCAACTATGAGTAAATATAAATATTTCTTTTCTTTAAAGAATGAAATGGAAAAATTCTTGTTTTAAATCTTAGATAACTAAACATTCGTCCAATAGACTACCGAACCCTGCCAGTTTTACTAATTCGCTATGTTCTCGTCGTGCTCACCCTCTTTACTACAATATTCCATGACTAGTAAAATGAGTTATCCGCATATGACAAACAAAGCTGTACACTTATTACTTTTCGAGATTTGCTGTAATCATCTTCTAACAGTTGAATGTTTAGTGATAATGGGCAAAAACTCGCGACATTCCATCAAAATAAGTATTGAAGATATTTTAAATATTGAAAATCCGACAAAGAGAGAGAGACAAAAGACACGACAAGTGCGGCAAATAAAAACAAAATTTTTACTTTTTTTCCATCTAAGAAATGCAGAATGGCGAAATATGCACATAACTATTGCAACAAGGTATTTTTGAAGAAAACACTTTTAACTTTTGTCAAGATTGCAAATGCAGATTTTTACAACTTTTCCATTTTTAATTGAAATATTCAAACACTTCTCTTAAGTTACGTTAATTTGTTTGAAATAAATAAAGGAAATATAAAAATATATCAGTTCTTAATTCGTAGTCTATGAGAGTCTGAGAATAGCTACAGGTTAGTTAATTATCTGGAGTAAAGTAAGAGATATTCCTCAAGGTCTTTTCTAGGATTGATCGCATCGCTTTCTTTTGCATTTAATGCTGAAGAAACATCTTCTTATTGTAAATACTATTTTTACTATTCTCTGAAAGAGCATTCCCAAATTAAGAAACATTTTAAGAATTTGCATCCACTGGGCATTTAATACAATATTTTTGGATTCAAATAAGTTAATTTCATCGTTTGAGTAATTTAAATTACCAGTTAACTAACGGAACTGTTTTTAATAACATATCAGATAAGATCTATTTCTGAGTAAATACTTCCAGACAAAAGTAATTAAAAAATACAACTATTTTGATTTCTTATTCAAACTAACACATGGAATTCTCTGTAAGCTTTTGTTATATATTTCTTATGCATATTGAACATTAAATATACTGTCTTAAATAGAGCTATTGAAAAACAAACAACACAATTTTAAAAGAAAAGTAATTGAAAAGAAACATTAAATCTGTCTTCTTGATTTGCTGCTCTCTATCGTTATATTTAATTTCTGAAAGAAAATATTCTTTTTAATACTTAAAAAAATAATAATAACGCTGTCTGCTTTGAACATAAAAACTCCTTCTAGATAAGATGAGAAATTACATAAGCATGCTACCAATAACTTTTTTCCACTTTTTTTTCCCGTAGTTCATACTATCTATCTGTAAAGCACAATTATTTTCTTCTAAGAAGCCCAGAGATTATGCTTGAAGGATTACATGTTGTCCAACTAAGAGTGCTGACAGGCTTATCCATCAACATAATGAGATAGCAACGGGAGTTCTCACACATTTCAGGTAAGTTTTAATCACGTCTTAATCCAGAACCTTCGAGTACCCAGGTAATCACATAGATATACATGACACTTTCAGGCAAGTGAGTATGAAAGAACATAAGTTTGCGTGTTCTGGTCTAA
This sequence comes from Nephila pilipes, assembly GCA_019974015.1. Taxonomy (NCBI): domain Eukaryota; kingdom Metazoa; phylum Arthropoda; class Arachnida; order Araneae; family Nephilidae; genus Nephila; species Nephila pilipes. The sequence goes on from BMAW01081201.1 coordinate 356,550, forward strand.
AGCTGCGTGCGATGTCTTGATAGATTTGATAATTTTTTTTCAAGAATGGTTATACGTATACGCATTATTTTCTCTGGAAATGCATATCTTTGTATTATTTCCTTGACTCGTTTTTTCGCCAGATAATCTTGTTAAATAATGGCACACGAAAATGCTCTGAGATGTGATGAAAATGAGCACACGGCCAGTTAAAAAGTGAAAACAAAGTGAATAAAAGTTGTTACAACTAGTATAAAAGGAAAACATATATATAAAGGAAGAAAACTAAGATTTAAAAAAAATCTGCACTGGTAAGATGTTATAGAATGTGATAGAAAACATATTTGATGCACCAAAAATATCCATATTCATCGCCCAAGAAACAATACTTGATTGACACAGTAGTTATATTAAGAAAATTGAAAACAATTGAATATACAATTTAAACTAAATATAATTAAAAATACAATTTATGGAAAACAATTAGATTAGCAAATTAAATTACATATAATTATATTTTTATATATGACCTTTCCTCTCTCTTGTTTTCAATACATCACATACAATAACATTTGACCCTTTTTAAGAACATTTTAGTTTCTTTGAATAATTATTTTTATTTATTTTAACCCAATTTTTAAAACTTGTGCACAATTTTCAAGCAATCCACACTAGACGTTTGGAAATACTCCGTTTAAATTTTCCACTTACTCAATAAAATATGCCGTCTATTTAGCATGAAACAACTTAATAAAGGTAATTTGTTCTCATAAAATTGTTAAATTACAAAGATTTTTTTAAAATCAAAAAATAATAATGCTTTTCTAATGATGAGAAACGAATATAGTAACTTTAAAGTTCCTCAAAAATACAAAGCTATTCAATATTCAATTTAGCTGTTATTAAATAATAACATTTTAATGTTTCATTTTTATGAAAAAGAGCTTTATATTACTAAGAAATACCAATATTGGTGACATCGGTTATATCAAAGGAAAAATTTATAATAATTAAAATTGTATAAATTAGGGTTAAAAACCGTTTGAGATAAACCAGATATATACCTGCTTCTTTGTCATTTTTATTTGTCAGTAGTCTAATAGCGTAATATGAAATTTATCCTTTTTAGAAGTCTGTTTTTTATTGTCTTGGCTTCTAAAAAGGTCTCATTAATTCATTCACAATGAGTAACAAGGCATTATTTTTTAAAAACTTCAGTCAGACTCATAATCGTATTTTGCGAGAACTTGTTTATTTAATTGCAATTTTTAATTTATCAGTTTTTAATCGACTCTAAATGCAGCGATGCCTTTGAACAGAAGTTAATATATGTTTGAATGCCATTCGGGGGATGTCAAGTGCATGAAAAATATTTACATTGGTGATATTAAAATGGGCTTTTATGATTTATTATAGCTTCTAATTGTAACTTACAATCATGTAACAATGTTTTGTTAAAAATAAACAATGAATAAAAAATAATAAGATTTTTTTTTTCTTTTCATAATTCGACTTCTCTCATAAAGCTGATATTGCTTCAGATGACACGAGTAAAATCAAGGTCGTTGTTCTCGACTTATAATCTCAACTAAAAGCAGAAGCTTAATAATATATAAATCATTTTTAAATATTTTTATAAACATGCTTTTTCACGAATTCACGTATACTCACATTAAAAATAAATATTTTACATTCCAAATAAAATTATAATGTTTCGTACCTAGTTATTTTTTTAAAAAATAAAATCTTTTTTTTTTTTAAAGGAATTAACTTTTTTTTCTAAACTTAGAAGATTTTTTTGGCGACTCTGTGACGGATTCTCACGGCATTTCCCGTTAACTAACATTTGGTTTACTTTTCTATGTTATTTGAATTGAAAACTTTGAAAAGGAACCGTGACTTATGTAAATTATCATTATTGGTAATAGATTAGAAATAAAAGCAATGGGATTAGCGAGATCGACGGACACACTGCATTAATGCGAGCAACTGTAAGCCAATGTACTAAATGTGTATGCATGACTCTGATGCTGCCAATAGAAGTAAGTCTACAGGAATCGCATCCAGTTAATTCAACTTTACTATTTCTTTTATAGACTGATTGTTTATTAACGTCCCACTTAAAAGCAACACGAGGGCTATTGGCAAGGGACTCTTAATTTTGAACCTCGGTCAAGTGAAGAGGACAACATCTGGGATGGAACATCAATCTCCAAACTTTCACACCAAGCCAACGGGAAGACTTGGAGCCTCGACAGATTTAGTATGTATCAGTCCCTCTACATGGGGAGTCTTCAGAGTCATCAACCTCAAACCCACCATCCTAACCTAACCGACTATTTTTGTCGGAGAACATAACCCTCTCGGGCTTTAATCCCCTGTGAATTGGCTATTATTTGAGGTGAGACTGAATTTTGGTTTTATACTTGCCCAGAAGTTAAGATAAACCAACCAACCGAAAGTAAACAATACCGGCTTGGCTACTGCAGCCACATCCTACTGTTCGGAGAAAGTAAAGTAAGTCTAATTTTTAACTATAATATTTCGTTAAGGAGGCGATGAAATAAACACGCCAAATTATTAATTTAATTTTATGTAACTTATTTTATAGCTGAATAAAATAATTAAAATGTTTGGTTGATCTTCAATGTGTGGTTATGTCTAATATTCCTAACGACGCCAGAATGTCACAATTCTAATATAAATAAATACACACATATTACTTAAGGAAATCTATTCTTCTGTAATGATTTTTTTACTGAAGCGTATCATGAATAGTAGTTCTTAAATGTATTTTGAAAGAATACCATTAACAATTTACAAGAATTTTAGATAAAATAGTCTAAGTCAGTTAATACATTAAGTGAGTTGTCAAACGACCATTTGGATTTTATGAACGCAATGTTAATCTTATGGAATTTTTGCTGCTCTCCTCAGATTTAGACTATTTTATCTATTTGAATGAAAAATGAAGCTTTAAGAATTACATTTCTTCTTCGGTTTTTGAAATTAATTTTAAAAAAATATTTTTTAGAACTCAGAAAATGCACAAACGAATAATTAAGACGTAAAAATATTTTTGGAAACCGAAGGGAAAATGTAATTCCGAAGAAACCTTAATTAGTTTTTGCTCTTGCGGATACATGTTTTTTTCATCAGAATGTATAAAACAGTCTGGATTTCGGTAGGAAAGTAGGAATTTCATAAGAATAATATAATGTTCACAAAACTCAGAATGTTTATTAATGTGGATAGAAGGGAGTCTTATTGAGCTTTATTTCCCCCCCCACACCCAGTTTCCTAGATTCGTCCATATTTATACTCTATTTGTACAATTCTAAAATAACAACAGATACGCTTATGAATAACTGATATTCTATCATTCGAAAACACAAGCAAGCAAATTTAATAAAGTAATGAAAATTTTACTGAATTTAAAGTTTTTCGAAAAAAAAGGCAATCATATTGCTCCGTAAATAAATATGTTCTCTATGTTTAGAACTCAGAAACTTTATTATTTTTTTTATTTAATAAATACTCTAAGAAATAATTTTCTTTCTCTAATAAATACGAGTAAGTAATTTTTCTTGTTCTCAATTTTTTCACTCTTAATAGATGTTTAAACATCATGTCTTATTTATAACAAGAATAAAGAAAAATATCTAGCTACGTTTTTGCAGAAAGATTAAGCGCAAACATGTAACAAAATGGAAGATAAACATAATATTATGAATTCACTAACAAATCAATAACAGCTTTATCGCAATATTTATACACAATACTTATATTTCATAGAAACATTTATGCTAACGTAGACAAATAAATAAATGAAATAAAGCAGAGTAAAAATATCTAAACTGTAAATGATTTCTCAAAATTTGTTTTGTTACCCGAAGATTCAAAGAAAGTTCTTAAACTTTTCGAATTTAGTTTATACAAGTATTTTTCATAAGGTATGATTAGAACACTTTTTGACATAATTTAATACTATGTTAGAAATTATTCAAACCAAATAAAGCACAATTCCAAAATAAACCATAAACACTTAAAACATTTAACTAAATATTTTGGATATAATATGGTTACCCAAAATTTGTTAGTTTACAGCAGAAATGAATTACTTGAAAATTGAACGAGAGTATATTTATTTACTAATGAATTAATTTAGAAAATTTATTTCTGTACAAAAAGAAAACGATAGATACAATAAAACAATACTTAAACTTACTGTTGTTTTAAATTTAAAACAAAAAAATTCTTACTTGTAAACGTTTTGGGTCGTAAAATAGTATAATATGTTATTTCTCATTGACATCGCGAACGTATAAAATCTAATTTTTCACAAATCTTAAAAATATAATCTAATATTTATTTTTAAGCTATTCGTTTATATAAATATACATTAACATGGAATAATTGGAATTCTGTTTCTTATCGTCTGCTTAATGCTTCATTGCCAATAAAATAATTCTTCAATAATATTAAAGTAAAAAAAGTAATTGTAAATTCAAAAAAAATTATATTCTTCGAACAAGTTTTTTTAAAAATGAAACAGATATTGATGTATGCAATGCGTTGCGGAGAACAGATTTCGCCACTAAAAGTGCGAACTTTTCTTTTTAATTACTCATAATTATTAAATTATTCAATTAAATATTAAAAATAAAACTAACGTTAAAATACTGAAGTGGACAATAATATTCTTTTCAGACATTAAAATTAAAGTGAATGAATAAATTATTAAATTAGGTACATTTTAAGCTAAATGTAATTAGTGCTGCCGTAAAATGAATTAATTATTTTTATTTCTATCCAATAAGAAATAAGGCGAAATTTATAATGACATATTTTTGAAAATTAAGTTAATTATTGAATTGGCATGTCGGTGAAAACAGGCATCAAACATATAAGCAAAATTTTTTACGATAACATTTTGAAAGGCGGTCAGATGACCATTTTGTCGTTGACAAAAACAATAGCCTTTTTGGCAGCTAATATAAAAATGAAGTATTTATTTAAAACATAAAACAAGAACTCTAAAACATGTAAGCGATTCAAAAAAAATTTTCTGTTTGAACGAAACATATTTCTGTTAAAAAGCCCTGAATCTGATTGTCAAGTTAATATAATTTTTTTTTACTTTTTAAATCGGCACTCTGCCCCCCCTCCCCAACTCGAATACTGATTCAAAAAGAAATACAAATAAATCTTTTAAAAACTAGCGGTTTTACAACAGTCCATTTTTATTTAAATGGAACAAAAATCTAAAATTTATAAGCTTAACATTTCACGACATGTATCAAGATTTAGAATTTCCACGCGGAGATTAAACACCTGAAGTAAGCGTTAAGCGAAATGCCCTAATGAACTATTTCACCTATTAAGAAAAAAAAAGTACAAGTATAAAAAGAAGATTTAAAATATCATTACATTAAATAATAATTATATTTGCTTCAAACGATTTAATTTCAAAAATACAGGAACAAAACGAACATCCATAAAAAAAAGGAACGTAATTATCTGACAGTGACTCATTGCTTTGGAGTTTAAAGGACACGATACGACCCTAATGATCTTACATATTTCACGCTGAACATTTAAAAAAAATATATAAATAATAATAAAGAAACGCAAACAAACCCGCAAATTAACTGAAATGAATCCTTATTTCATGCAATAAGACTGCTTCTATGTTGTTGACCCTGTAAACTTTAGTTTCAATCACGCTGTGTTATTTATGATTTTTTTTCACAAATGACATGGTGAGTAGCGTCCAACTGAGAAGAACCGTCAGAAGAATAGTTCAACCAATGTAACTTCTTTGTTTTTTCGAGAGTCAATAGACATGTAACGTTTTTTTTTTTTTTTCAGAATGATATTCAGTATGGCTTTCATACAATATTCACTATTATTATGTACAACGAGAAAAATAAAAACAAAAAAATTCATCAAGAATAGAGAAAACAATTATTGTTTAAGCAAACAAATGAAGATACTTGTGTTTCGAGGGTCAGAAACGGCATAAGTTAATGTGTGGCTAATTCATTTAAAGATAGTCGCATTTCTTACCATCATATAATTAAAACTTCGAAAATAATGTCTTTCCTTTATGCTAAAGGGATAACCTGAAAATGAATAATTCATTTTCTAATATAGCAAATAAATCAGAAGGTAAGAAAAAGTAAATGAAACTTGCAATAAATTTTATAATTACACTATATTTATATAATCGAAGCAGTAAGACGTGGATTAAAAAAATTTAATTTTACTTACACCTTTTTTTTTAAAAAAAAATATTTCATAATGAAAAATATTTAAAACATTAATTTTCGTTCCTATAAGAATTTTCATACCAAAATTAAAATCACACAGGTGTGCGTTAAATTAAAAAAAAAAAGTTTTTTAATTTAACGCACACCTGTGTGATTTTAATATAGAAATAAGTTATATAGAAATAATTATTTTGCCTTCATTTTAATTATTTTTAATAACAGCTGGCAAAAGAGAAATATTGAGCTTTAAAGGAAAATGAATTTTATTTGCAGGTTTTAGCATTAAAGAAATCTTTCATTCATTTTAAACAATTTTATTCAGAGAAGGATTTCAATATAATAGTATTCGATAATTAAATGGAGTCCCTTTTCTATTTATTACAAATGAAGACAAAATAGATTAAAAATTATATTATCATCATGAATTTAGCGACTCTCCCTGCATGTATACATGCAAGAAATAAATCATGGGGCTAAAATAAGGAAGAAATAACAATAAGCCCAGAAAGACTATTAATTTTCTTTAATCATTTTAAATTAACTAAATCAAATGTCGTCTCACATGCAATTTATTTAATTTAAAATACTTGTTTTAAATTTGTTTACTTCAACTATCGTTAAAAATACAATTATAAATGAGGGAACATTTTTTACTTATAATATCTTTTGATTTGAAGCCAAAATATGATCCCAAAAATAATTGACAAAGAATTTTAAAAAAATTGTAAAAAGACAATACTTAAAGTGCAAAACTGAGTATTTTTTTATAACTCATTCTTCAAATTTCCCCCATTGTATTTGGATTCATTTGTTGCTAACAAGAGTAGAATTAGGTTTATTGATATTTTTACTTACGTTTGTTTATATAAAACTGAGGACTCTTATAACATATCAAAGAAAAATGTAAAGTACCACGTCAGTCAAACAAGCTGCACCTTATTTTTGTAAAATATTTATTTCCGGTAGCAAAAAGAATTTTGATAAAAAAAATATATTAATAGTATAAATAAAAGGTGATTTTTTCATAGGATGTTGTGCCTAAGAACAAAAAAATAACAAATATGAAAGTGTAATTAAACTTTAAATAATATCAAATGAAGACAAAAACTCAAATAAAATATAATATTTAAAATTTAATAAAATATTAAAATTTTTAATGAACATTCAAAAAATAAAAACTCCATAAATTTCAATTTGAATTTTTACAAAAAGTCAAAATGTGCAAGGAAATAAATTTTTCCAATTTTTTAAACATATATTTACAATAAAGTTTTTCGTGATTATATTTAAGTTGAAAATAGCCTATATATCTTACATGCTTGTAGAGCCTATCATGCTTAGAGAAATTTTTTTTCTTCTTTCAAATAGTTCTATAAGCTTCGAAATATCAAACAAATTCAATTCTAAAGCACGCGGTTTTCTGGAGCATTTTTTAACGTTCTTCAAAAAGAACTAAGTTCTTGACGGTATGAATAATAACTTCCCCCCTTAGATTTCAAATTGGGAAATTCAATTCTTTTAAAAAGTCGTGCAAATTGATCGTCTTAAATTTCCATTGGGCGTTGACTTCTTTCATCAAATCTTTTACATATCTAAACTCAAATCTTTTCTGCTTGTTCTTGGATTCAATGAAATGAGGGAGAACATAACAGGAAACAGTAATTTTTTTGCCATTGATCCCGGATGCGATTTTAATGCTAAGCAATGAAATTGCACATCGGACCGATTGTTATTATGAAAACAATAATTGAGGACTGTTTTGTATTATTTTGGAAATTTCTTATTAACCAATAACAACAGTAACGATAGAAAAGGATGAACAGATGCAATTTGAAAAAGCGGAGAAAAAATTATTAATTCGACATAAGTATTTGAAATAAAAAAACAAATTATTAAGTAATTGTGTGATTGTGTCTCGGGTAAGAAACGGTCGAAGAACTAGGAAAAGTTATTTATGAAACAATTTTGAAGAAATATGTTATTGTCTGCAAGAAATATTTCAAAAGGGAAGAAATTAATAATAAGCAATTTTACATATGTTTCAAGATAAATTAATATATCGGTGAATGTCCTATACACGTATTAGAATTTATAAGAGTTAAGGCGAATATAATAAATCAGTTCAGATAAGTGTTAAAAAAAGACATAATTGCGTAAGGAGGGGATATTTTTGCAATACATTTTTAATATTATTAGTTTCCCGATAAGAGTTCATTTTTGAAATAATATACCATCCCTTATTATAGATTTTCGCGAATGCGCATTGATTAGGGAAAAAAATCAAATACATAAGAGTAAAACATAATACTGCTTTTTCTCTTTGTAAAAGTTATATTACCTAATTTCTTCTTTTTAATACATTTCAAGAGGAAAAAATAAGACAATAATAAATAATAACTGATTGGAATGAAAATCGGAACATATAAAGTATTTAAATATATGAAAAAAAAAACGATTAAAATTTGTGAATAATTTAATGTTTTATCCATGAGATAAAGCTCCATAAAGCACATTAATCGATGAGATACTGACCCACCTCTTACACAAGCTGTTATCCGCCTTGGCATTGATTCGCATAGTTGGCGGACGTCCCGCTATGATATTTCTTATCAAATATTCCTTAATTGCTGAGTAATGGCGGTGAAATACTGGGACAGTCGGGAGTGTCTTCGCATCAGATCCTAAATGCACTTTTTGGAGAAGGGTCTATCAAGCTAGAGAAGTGTTTAACATAAACACAACAGAAATGATTGCGTATGCAGGAGAATATTATTCACTAAATGTAAACACGAAGTACTGTGAAAGTAAGAGAAACAGAACGGGACGTTGAATATCTTCGATGTACCGCTGTACTCTAAGGTTATCAAGGATGACGAGTAAGTTCGGCTATCAAATGAAATACACTCCATAATACCATAATTCACGGTTGTCCGGCTGTGAGGTCGGCGATGGAGAGGTTAGTATCCCAACGCTGTCTTGTACGTGTCCAGAAACATCGTCTGTAATTGGGGCTCTACTCGATGCAGGTTTCATTATCGATACCTATTATACTCCAGTCAATAAGATTACAAATAAAACGAACCTGCACCATCATAAAAGACACATCTCAAATCTCAATTCCACTCAACAAAATTTAGAATGATGCGTACTTTAACTTTGAACTCATAAAATATGGCATAATTGACAATATTTTAATTCAAATCTTAATGTTAATCACGCAGTACTAAAATAATTCCGTATTGAAATGATCACCTCAGTATCTATACAGTACATCAGAACTGAAATGATTTTTGCATTGATATTTTGTTATAAGAATTTCGCTATTTGCAATACCGGATCTTTTTTTAACAGTAAGTAAAAAAAATTAAATTAAAATTTATGATTTATTTAGTCATTATTGTTAATATATCTGATATTCAAAAAGGAGAATATTAGTTAACTTTGACATAATTATGGAAAGATTTTTGACAAGCCTAATATAATAGAGGTATTCAGCGCTTATATTTAATGAAGCTTTAGCCATCATATATTTAACAAAATATATTCTACCTAAAAAGAACATTACAAATATTTTGCTTATGATATTCAAAATGTTATTTAAAATTTTGTATTGCCAACTATCGTAATTATTACATGTTTATAATTCAGATATTGTTTTATCTTTACATGGTGCTTTATTAATTGACATATAAATACATTAAGTTCAAATGTATTTAATAATATATTTAAATGACCTTTGTATTCGTTTCGCATAAAGTGATCGATAGCTGAATGACTTAGTTTTTTGGAAAAAAAATTCACAAATAAAACTCTCAAATAATTAGAGAAAAACGATATACACATATCCTACTATTCTTGAGTTATATTAAATAATTCTTTGTCAATAATTTCATGGCTGTCGAATGAAATAATAAAATTACAGAAAATTATTTGTCACAACATAAACTATTCTTAAACATATTCTTTCTGAAGTTTCAGCCAAACGATATAAACACGCACGAACAAATAAAAAAGACAAATATGCCATAGAATAAATACGATAAAATGAAGAAAACTCGAAATAGCCCCTTCTTATTCCTTCTTAGAGTAGAATTATTACTTGGGGGAGAAATAAAATTTTCGCGACTTTATTTCATATCATACTTCTGAAGTTCTAGAATTTAAATAAAATAAAGACACACGATGGATTATGAAGCCAGCAGCCAACTTGGTTGCCTAGGAAACCTTTGTTGTTCATCTTCGATGGTTGCCAGGTATCGAAACTGAAAGAAAGTTTAATGGCGCTCATATGTATGCGTGTTAGAAATACTAGAGAATATATATTATTATATTGGTTTCTCTGCGCGCCTTCAAAGTCCTGAGGGAAGTTTATTAATAAAAAAGGGAAAGTCCAGAAATATTTCGGATGCACTACGTCGATTCGAAATACTCTTCTCCACCATCAGAATGACTCGAATGTAAATGAAGTTTTTATTTTACCGCCATATTTAGAAACAAAGTTAAACCAAATTGAACAAAGCTTGCGTAGCATTAATAAAACGTGTTGTTTTTCGTAGGTTTAAAAAATTAAAATGCTGAAAGCAGTACTTAAGGAAAAATATGAAAAAGAAAGCTTTAAAAAAATTGAAATTCAGAAATAGGAAACTAATCTTTTGTTAGACAAATCTCTTCTTTTACTACGTAATATATAAAACATGTGTGTTGAATATTTTATTTCTATATTTTTTTAATATTAAGTTCCCTTAACTTTTAAAATTGAAACAAGCAATATAAACTATGTTCAAATCTTAAATCACATCATCATGATAATTCAAGAACTCTAAAATAAAAAAAATTTAAAAATGAGTAAACACATGATTTTGTTATTTATTTTTTATTTTTAATATTAATATCTCACTATTTTATAATAATTTAAAAAAAAAAATTCAAGTGATTGTATAACAAAGAAAAATATCTTAAAACATGTTCTAAATTTTTATAATTATTTTTTCCTTACTTTTGTATAATGGGAATGTGGTTTACCATTGGAATTTCATAAACTCACTAGTAAAACTACTTCTAATTTATAAACTATTATAAAATAAACTGAATTTTTTTTGCTTTTGCAATCCCTCTAAAAGTAAAACTATTGAATAAATAAAATTATTTTTATTTTATTGAAGAGAAAAATATTTTTTTTAAACTAGTTGAAAGAGAGAGAGAGAGAGAGTAACATTTAATGAACTTCAATATTTATAGCATTCTATATTATAAAATAACGTAAGTAAAATTTTCTAAGTATTAATTCATTAGTATCGTGTATATTTACTAAGTACCTCTTTCAATGATGATGAATATTAGAAAAGTTTAGTGGAAACCGGACTCTTTTTAAATCTGAAAAAAAAAAAAAGAATAGATTCGCTAATGTTCTTCAAGTAAGGGGATTCAGGAGAAGCTATTCTCTCTTCTGCACAATTATTACAACTTTCTAGGAACCCTAGAAATTTTGAATAGACTGGGATATTTTTTTACAAAAGAAATTTCCCATAGTTGGAAGGAAAATGTACTTGGTTCAATAATTGCGATTTACGTCCCCTTTGTAGTAGTATATTCGAATTCTACATTTAATTTTCTTTCCAGTAGTCGTTATTGTTAATAAGAATTGGGAAAAAACGGCGATGAAAAAAATGCTTATTCTATTAGAATTTTATATTTTGTGACTTATTTTATTACACTTATTTCACAGACTGACAAAAAGGAAACTTTGATTTACTTAGGCAAACTTTACTTTATATTCTCTTCCCTTTTCTATTTCATTTTTTTTTTCTCTTTTTTTTCGTAGAAAAATAAATAAATGCAGAACAGAAAATCGTTTGAATTTTTTTCAGCTTTAGTTTCACTTACATATTTTAATGCATTGACTTTTTTTTCTATTTTTTTTCTTGCAAAAAATCATTCAACACAAAATGTGTTAAGCTAAATAAAGAATAAATTTTTTACATAAAAAAATCCAAAAATAATTTTTAGTAACAGTCTCTTTTGTCACAGCATATATCTGAAAATCGTACTTCCGTTTCTTCCTTCGGGTGTTGCTTTGTTACAGGATTTGTTTTCTTTTTTAAAAAAACCGAAAAACTCATTGTTGTTCTTTCTTTTTCATACAATTCACTGCTTTTCATTCCCTCACTTTGCGAGTTACAAATATATGCGTAAGCAAAAATGTAATGAGACTTTCAGCAAAAGGCATACTTTTTGATGATTTATTTTTTATCTGTTTTGTTTGCAAAAATGAATATTTTTAGAGCATTTGGTTTTGAATTCTTTAGAAATATCTGAGAAAGGAATTAAAATTTATTTCCACATTGAAATGAAAGCAGGCTGCCTCAACGGTTTTCCCGCCTTTTCGGTCCTATGCTTCCGCTGAGAATCTTTTCTTACTGTTATAATAACTCGGGAATTTAAAGCGTGAGTTACGAAATTACACAAAGACTTTATTCTTCTTTCTTCTGATTTCCTTATATTTGAGCTTTAATTTGAATTTGCGTTACTTTCACAATAAGAAAGCTTAATTGTTATGATTGTTCTGCAATGAGTTTTAGAAAGAGAGAAAGATGTTTATTTTATACTTTTTTATACGAAATTGTAAAATTATACGAGATAAACCTCCTTGCCAAGGCAATATATATTATATTTAATTAGATACGCTTTTTTTAAACGGCTTACAAAAAAAATTTAACGATAAAATTAGTCAAAAAAAACTATTTGAATAATAATTGACATAATTAGATAAAAGAATTAAAAATGTATATTTACCCCATGTATGAGCACGAATCTCATTCGTTTATTCATAGATAATCGTTTTTATTACATTCATACGCAAATTTTGAATTTTTAAAGATATTGTACCACATTAACTTGAAAGTAGTTCTTAAATAAGACATTTGGAAGTATTTGTTATTGAAAAGAATGTAAAAAAAAAAGAAATAAAGCAATTCAAATTAAATGTTGTCGCCTTACAGTTCTATTAGAAAATATTATGATGTAAATAATTATTAAAAACTATTTTTGGTATGAATACAGAAATACACAATATGATTATCATAATTTATTTAACACCTTTATATATAAATGATAAAAGTATAGAGTGATTAATTGCAGGTCTATGCACTAACTAAAATAGACCTTCAAATAATTACTCAATGAAAAGTTTAAACGTTTTATTTGATTAAACAAACTTGGCGATAAGTGCATTGGACAAAAATATATTTTTTGAACAATATATTTAATGAAATAAATTAACGTAAATATAAATGCATTAAATCACAAGTTTGAATTATAATAATATTCAAAACTAAACAAGAAAGATATTTGATACAGGTTTTATTTCTGAGCGAATTTTACAACTAAAGACCATTTTTATTTATTTATCATAAATCTTTAAATTATTTTACGGCCATTAAGAATTACAATATTGAAGAATACAATAACTGCTAAACTGATGATTTAAAAGAATTAAAACTGATATCAATTGGTCTTTTTAAAAGCCCTGAAGAATATTTTAAGAGCTTTGACTTTATACAATCAAATATTATGGGAGCATTTGAAAAGTTTGACTAGTTATTTTTAAATGAACAATTTTATGTCAAGGAATATAACATCGTGGAAATAATACACATAAAAGGCCTGTTCAAAAACACTGATTTTAAAACCATGTTTTGTTTAATCGTCTAAAAGCATGCATCTGAATGTATAAAAGTGTGAAAACCAAAAAACACAAATGATTTTCGCACCATTCGGGATACATTACATTCCCGTGACGTTTCCGAGTCTCTCATCGTTGCCAATTGACAAGGAGAAAAGCTGGAATTTTAATTAAAACCCAGAAAGTATTTCAGCGATGAAGATAACTAGCTTCTCCCTTCAACAAGTGACTGTTCTTTGTTTCCGAATTCCTTCTCCATACAAGAACAAGGACTTTTAATGAAATTCTGTAAACCCCACAAGAAATGTCTTTACTTGAGTTAACGTTGCTTGTCAGAATGTAAGAATGTTTTGTTATTATTTTTTAGTTTGCTGTATTCGTCTTCTTCAGAATTATGGAATAATTTATCAGGAACTTAGCTTCCAATTTTGCTATGGTAATTTTGTTTTAATAATACGAAAGCTTTGCAGTCTCTTTTATTAATTCTTAGCAAGAATTATCATACATTCTGAAACACGAGGAGAATTCTGAAAAAAATATTTCTAATTTTAAATTTAAATCGCGATGACTTAATATCGGAAGTTAAAAGAGAAATTTATACACAGCAAAGATGTTTTTTTTTTTGTGTGTGAAGTAAAAGCAGTCTTTTAATAAGTTACATTTATTATGTATGCCTTTCTAGAGAAATGTGCATAAGAAATTAGTTTTTTTAATATGAAAAAGTAGGGTATTTAGAATAAAAATACTTATTGTAGCAACTTTTAATTTAACATTAATACTTTTTTTAAAAATCAAATCAAATAATTTGTCATTTTTAAAGGCCTACTTTGAAATTGCTTAAAATTTAGTGTCCTTGAATTGAGAGGAAGTTTTTACACTGAAACGATAATATTTTTTTTAAAAAAAATTTAGCAACAAAAATATTGTGAGTTGATTATTGTATATTGCCAACATTAAAAATAATTGTCTCAATAATACTTAATATGTTGGTGGTAATTATTTCTTAGACCAAGATTCCTATTACGCCTGCTTCTGAAGTTGAGCTTTATTATATTTCAAATAAACGTATTGCTGCTTCTTGCATACTTCCGTACATATTTTAAACATAATTTTTTTCCCATATACATGTCTAATAAGTTAAAAAAGTAATGAATTAATAATTAGTTCCTTCGAAGTGTAATGCTTTCGGGTTCAAATTGAAATGTATTTCGACTAAATTGTGTTTGCTTATGAATGTAGTAAAAATTAACACTAATTTTAAATTTTAAAAACAACTATTCTAAGTTCCCCAAAAGTGAAAAATTTCGTTCCTTTAACCGAATACAATGAGTTTATTGCTAATAGTGAAACACAAAAGAAATTGTGGTTTTGTGTTCATGGTTTGAAAATTAGGTCATTAAAAGTACAATAGATGATAACTGCTTCTGAATACATTATAAAAAGAGCTTAAGAACATCTGCACAAACATTTAATACTAAGAAAAGTTTTTAAATTTTGCCTGAAGAATCATTTAAAAAATATAATATCGCTTCTGGTTACTCAAGATCTGTCTCAAGGTTATTCAAACACCTGTTCAATTACTAATACTAGAGTCTACAGAAAATTATATCGCAAGAACTATAAAAAGATTACGTTGGCATGTTCAGAAAGAGGAAGATCTCATAATTTTTAAAAAGAAAATATACAAATTACAAGTACTTTGCTTTGAACAAAAGTCAATTTTTACCCAAAGATGTAAAAGTTGTATATAAAAAGAAAGATTATCTTTTTCAATAATTATTTCCAGGATAAAAAAAAATCAATAAATATACAAAATAAAGAGAAGTAGCGATTAGAAATGAAAAGTTTTCTGTTATAGAAACACTTATGATTATTTAAAGCACGTCATTCATTTTTAAAAGGATTTTAACTAAGCACAAATATATAAAATTATATTATTATCCATAATCGTTGTAAAGATAATTATTAGTGGATTTAAGTGCAATATGCATGCATATGATGATATGTAAAAACCTGAAAAAATAAAGAAAACATTGACAATACACCATAACAGAATAGCGTTTTATAAGGTTTTTGACATGGTAGATAAATAAATAGTTCCATTTTTTCAAATTCTTGAGTCCTTACGACAGAAACTAAAACTTTATTTTTATTTCACCTGGTAATTTTTCCAAACAATAACATTTCTTCCAATTATTAACATCAATATTCCCTAGTATTGTGTTATTTTTGATTTTTTTACGCATTCACGCTGTATAAAATATAATGTCCCTTACCGAAAGAAGGAAAAGTTATACATCTATTAGAATTGTTATTGTTATTTTAGAAAGTGTTTTTAAATATATAGATTTTTGTTGTGATAAATATAAAAAATTGCTTTCAATAACAATGTGGCGAATTGCGTATTCTCTAATCGCTAAAACGTTATTATAAAGCAGAGTTTTATCAATTTTTGAATAATCTTTATACTATGATGAGATTGTAAATAATAAAGCACTTAAGCTATTTTTGGTATATAAATTACTAACATTATCTTCATGTTATATAAAACAACACTATTTTAAGTCAACAATGTTTTTTAAGTTCCAAGTTTTTATCATTAAAAGAAATATATTTCAAAATTATATCAACAATCTCTAGCAAGAAACTTGTTAATTGCTTCTTTAAGGTGACTATTTATTATGTAAATAATTTAATGTTTATATCCCAATAATTATTTTAATAAAAGTTGAGAAATGTAAACCTTAAGTTATAACCAATGAGATTTAAATTTTTTTTGACTTATAAGGCGAATACAATTGGCGAAGGATTAAAGTTTTAAAGAATACAATAACAAGAATTCAAAAAACAGGACTCACAATGATTACCTGAAATATTATATGATGAATAAAATTTTCATAACTATATAATAAATTTCCCATAAGAGTTATGAAAATATTTGAATACATAAAACACAAATCATTACTTTACTATATTATCTAACAATATCCTTATAACAGCACTTTTGAATCCAGATGTCACATTCCTATTTGAAGAGTGAACAATTATTTTACTGAAAACTACTGTTACGATTTAAATCTAATCCATTAACTCGATCATGATAGTTTTTATTATTTTTTTCAACTGTAAAAACCTCCATCTTAATATTTTTTCTTTTAGTTTTCTTAAAAATAAAAATATGAGTTGATGAAGTTATTTAAACTTTATTTTCAACACAAATTTTCTTTACACAACAGTGATCATTTCAGTTGAAATTTTTTATATTTGTTTACATCGAATGCATTAAATTGTATAAATTTGTGAACGAAACACAATAAGAATAAAAAAATCTTCGCTAATAGAAGCAAAAAAAGCATGATGGTTTTTATTTAAAAATTATTTAAATGAATTATATGACAGTTAAAATACACTTTATTGACTACCGTATATCACATACAAATAAGTATAACAAAAAGCAAAAACTACACGAATTTTCTCCTTTAAATGCAAAAGAAAAAATTGAATACCGCAGTTTACTTGTAAAATTTTTCTTAAAAAAGTTCGAGTTCTGAAATTTTCGGTTGTACCGCATTTTCCCGCCCTTAGTTTAGCGAGAATAATAGCAACCATCACACAGTAGGCCACATCACGAAATGAACGTTTGAAATGGCTTTTTTTTTATCTTTACTACTTTCATCCGTTCAACTAACCAACGGTCTCATTTAAGAGGAAGAAGAAAAAAATTCCACACCGCGTTGATACCATTAAAAAAAATCTGAACCGTGTGATGAACTCCGTGATTACACGCCATTTTGCGACTTGAATCCACACACATTTGACTGTCGGAAAGAACAAAAAATGAAAAAATATATAAAGAGCATTTTTTTTTTATATTTTTTTTATTGTCTTTTCGTCTACAGTTAAATGACCACAGAACGAGCAAGCGATCTATCTGTGGAGCCCCGCAGTCTGCCTCGTCTCTAACCAAAACGAAACTAGTTCTAGAAAAGAAAACGATAATATAAAACTAAGAGATGCATTGGAAGAAGGGCGGGGATGGAAGAGAAGGAGGTTGTTTTCTCAACGAAAGGGCTTGTGCATCAATGAAATCCGCTTGTCCATAAGTTCGTTGGTTAGTTATTTTTACCGTGTGCTGCGATACTTTATCAAATGATTGATATTGTAGGGAATATGCAGTGATAATATCACTAAGTATGCGTCTTCAATTATATGGTTTTTAATCAAATATTTTACAGAAAAACAAGATAAGATATATTTCATCAAACAGATCCGAGTGTTTTGGAAACCGTCTTTGAAGGACTGCGCTTTTCCTTTGCATCATCTGAGTACCAAAAAATTATTCAGGATATTCAATTTTAATCCGTAATATTGACCAATTCTCTTCACTATGTATACATAATCAATTTATCTTATTTTCAGGATTTCTACAATTTCATTGCATTTATCTACGGACTACTTGCAATCAAATTTTAATTTTTTTTTTCTTTCTGAAATTTTTTGTTATTGCGTTGTTTACTTAACATATTTTTATTATTTATTATTAATACTTATTTCATAATTCTTTTACCATACAATAACAGGAAAAGTACTTCAGTAATTATCTTTATCATTTAAACTCACAAATTTTATATTGAAAAAAAAATCGATAAATGCAAATAAACATTAAAAAATTATACGAGCAAACAGAATAAAAGTAAATTTAAAATTACTTAATTTAAATTTTTTTGAATGTGTTAAAAATTTTAAAAAATTATTAATCATTGAATCTTAAAAAAATAAACATATTGGAAAATAAGGAATAGAAAAAAAAACTTTATAACAAGAAAAATATTTACAGTAAAACAGCGAGAAAAAATTGGAAAAGAAAATCCTTTAAGAATGAACAAAATGGAAATATGCTATGTAATACTTCATCTCGATTAGTAAAGATGTGCTCTGTTTAAATATGTTTTAATGATCAAACCTTACAGTCAGTAATATAATTATACAAAAGTGAATACCTAATAAAGCAAAACAACGGAACAAAGCCAACGGCAATCAAAAATCAAGAAACAAATCTTAAAAAAATGAGAAAATCTCTTAATTTAATTCAAAACTCAATGAAAAGTACTGTATTAAAAATAACAAGTTCTGAAAAAAAAAATATTATTGAAGTTAAGAAATAATGCTATTATAAACTCACTCATCTTTAAACAACATTATTACTCCATTTTAATCCTAGACTTACACTTACCAGCAAAAACTCATATAATTTAACACAACAAAATTTTTGCTCTTAATGAATCAAAATTAGAAGTAAGAACAATACATACTCTCTCTCTCTCTCTCTCTCTCTTTCACACACACACACACATATTGTTTTTGTCTCGAGAAGAGATGAATAATCTTTTCACGTTAGCACAGGACATTGAAACAATTCTACATTTTATTAATCCCGCATTCAAAATGTTTCAATTAGATATATTACAAGATATGCAAGAAAACTTTTGTGACTACCCAAAAGACTAAGACACACGTTGCCTATCCAATAAGTATGCAAACTAAAGTTATAACTGCTGTTTTTAGTAAAATTTAAGGTAAAGCAATTTTATCCCCTTCAAAGTACTTGCCATTTGAAGTAACGCACTTGTTAGGAGTTGAATTCCTCGATTGTATCGTTGTTTCTCGTTTTATTGTCTCAACGTCATTTCAATAGTGCGCCGCATGACAATTTTACAATTAGGAAACGGGGGTGAAGGGGAATCACGCGAGGCTAGATCTGGTGAGTAAGGAGGATGGTCAAGGTCGGTGATTGAGTTTCAGGCTAGAAATTCGTGAACAATCACTGCAAACGAGAATGGGCACTATCGCGGCGAAGAAGCTATCCTTTGCCTTGGCATAAATTTGTGTTACTTCTATCTGTGGCTTTCTGAAACCAAGCAACTAAACTTTAATAGCTGTAATTTACAACATTATGTACATAAGGATTAATTCATATCCAAAATAAATTTTATTTTAATGTCTCGGATCTATTTCTTAGAAATAATTAAAAGTTTTCAATGCCCCTTCGCATAATTAAAAAACTTTAATAAAAACCTGCATAAATTATTCTTCCTTCGATTGCCTAATTCCTGTACATGCCTTAACTTATACATTCCATTTGTTTTCAATTTAAGAACGACCCCTCTGTCTCCAAAAGGAAAGCAACTCCAAGTATGCATCCTCGAATGTATGAATGCACGTAAGGGCGTGAGTCATCGCTTCGTGCACCTGTGCGTGTGTGTGTAGGTGTGCACCCCCCATGAGTAGTGTCGACGGCGACCTCTCTTGACCTTGCTTCTGGAATGTAGGTCTTTTCATTCACTTAATCTCTTTTTACGATTTTTTTTCGAGCACCTCCTCACTGCCCCTTTGTCACGGACATCACAAGGAATAAATAAAATGTATAAACGAAACAAAAATGAAACGTTAATGAAGATAGCATTATGATCTAGGGCCTTCTTTCGTTATATACAATAAGAATGAAGCATTTTAAGTGTGGCTGCAGTGATTTATGATGTTTAGTCGTCGCTTAAAAGAAAAGGATTGAAAGTTACGTGGGTAATTGGAATTGAACTTGAAAAAAATTTAATTGCTTTTTAACAATGGAAAAGTAATTATATTTGTGTGGTGGTTGGTGCATTGCATCGGTGAAAAGAATTGGTTTGAATTACAAAGTGAAGTTTGTGGAAACAAAAAAGTCATTGTTTATGCTCTCAGTTGCTATTCAGGGGCACATTTTTTAAAACATATATTTCTTTTTAAAGTATAATACACGATAAGAGATAAAGTCATGATACTTTTAATATAGGAGTATGAAGGAGTAAAAATAGCCAATGCATTTCATTTAAAGCACTGAAAGGAAAAAAAAAAAAAAAGAAGAATTTTTTAAAAAAAAAATTGATGCTTTAATTTACAACTTCATTTCTACAAAATAGTCCTTAGTCTTTAAAACAACATCTAAAAATTATGCTATTCAACTAATAATCATGTCAAAATTAATTTTTTAAAAAAATATCAAGGTACGTAATTGAAATTGAGAAACCACTGAAAAAAAAACTTTTATTTTTGGAAAAAATCAGCACAAACAACAAATACAAAATTTAGAAATGCATATGAAAAGTTATTGGATAAAGAACAATTTTATTTTTGGAAATGTTCAAAAATAATATAAAATAATGCTTCAGAGATTTTTATAGATGGTGTAGCATTCAAATCTGACATTTGTTGCATAATAAGAACCATTTTCAGAAAGTGTCTTTTAAACTCCGACTTTTGAAACAATGTTCTATAAGTTGTTCCTATACTTATTAGGAAAAAAAATGAAGCAGCAATCAAAACAAAAGGAAACAACGCATCAAAGAAAAAAAAAGCCAAATGAATCGATAAGAATGCATTTCAGAGAAAATCAAAAACATTTTCTGTCTGAGGACCAAATATGAATGGTTAAAACTAGTTTCATAGTACCAACCTTCCTCCTTTGCAAGTTGATAAGCTGATATGGGAATTATCAAAAAAATAAATAAATAAATAAGAGTTCAATAAGTATGAAATAAAAGAATTTCAAGTTAAAGATCAAATGAAAAAAACTTTGAAAAGATTTGATAAAAACATCCAAATATTACAGTAGCAATGAATAAAAAGACAATTACAAAAAAATTCAAAAAAGGAAAAACATAAAAAAAAAGATCAAACATGTGTGTAAAGGGAATCTTCAAATCTCTCTCTATGCAGAAAGTAATACTCTTAAATAATCACACAAATGAATCTCTCAACGCCAACATGAAAATTAATTGAACAGAATTTTTATCAATGTGATTGAATGTAATTCATTGTTATAAGTTATGCTTAATTATTGAAAATATATTACTAGAATGAAAATTAAATAACAAATATGCAATACATTTTTTAAACATGAAAAGATCACAAAAATATCATTATCAAATAATTTTTTTTAAATATTTGTCTCACATGATAAACTACATAATAAAGAAATGAAATTGAAAGGTTAATACATACAATGAAGGTTTTTGATATATATATATATATAATTTTTACAGTCATGTCTCCAAAAACAAGATTAATTTGTACCGCGTTCTATGGAAACCGTGTTATAAGAAACTTGGAATAAAATCAAATCAGGAAATGCGTTCTATGGAAACCGCATTATAAGAAACATAAAAATAAGTCAAATCCGATTAATTTATACTGCATCATATAAAAAAACTTCTTTCTCAAAATATCAAGTTGTGATTGATACGGTCAATAAATAAAATTTTACAAGTATAATAGAAATCGCAATGAATTTGTAGATTTTTATGCATTTGCTTTTAGATTTACTGAACATAACGTGTAGTCCATATAATAAAATTATAAATGACGCAATATTACTAATTATAATTTTACTATTTTTCAACAAACAATATTTTTTCTAAATCCTTCAAGAGATTTTAAAAAGTTCGATTTTGTCCATAAAATATACATTTTTTCTTTTGTAACCGCCCTGCGTTCCAGAGCGCCACCAAGCGGTTGTGTTAGGAGTGATGGCAACTGGAGCTCTATTACCCAGCAGTCAATGCGGAGGAACTATCAGGCGAACATAGTATTCCACCCCGAGACATAAATAACTGCATATTATTATGTTAACACTTGATTGTTTGTCCTTAAATTTGTTGTGTCTTTAAGTGTGATGTCTAAATAAACGTCTTTAATCTAGAAAGGTATTCGTTATTTGGATAGTTTTCACTTACTAATGGAGAGCACAGCGTGGCTGTACATTTTGATTATATTATGCTTTTATTTATATCAGAAATTTTGCAAATTTATGGATAATCATTTATTCATGTAATTATTAAGGCAAATAAATTTTTTTGCCTAGATGTTCTCTAATGTTTTGCAGTTCTAATAGCATAAAGTGAGCGAATCAAAATATATTTATTATACTATGTCTGAATACATTTAAAGACAAATTCAGAATAAATTAAAAGAGTAATATTTTTTTGTTTGCTCATTTTAGGGAAATTCCTGATAAGTGGATTTGATAGACAATGAATGTCAACTACAAAAATTTAATACATCAAATAAGTGCTACCATAGATAAGTTTTTCAAGCCATTTGAGTCATTAGAATGTTCTTATATATATATATATATATATATATATATACACACGAAATATGCGTTATAAGAAGATCGTGTTATAGGAGAATAATCGTAACTTTCTCACCGCGTTATATGGAAATCGCATTACATAAACACCCCATTAAAGGAGACTTGATTGTATATTATAATTACGTATATGTTTTTATATTTGGTCCATGTCATTAATGATAATGTTATTACTAAAGCTGTGTGTATGTGATTATTGGATTCGTTAAACTAATTTAAACACACTTTTCTCAATTCGAAATCTGGGACAGCTTTTAAATTACTTTACTCCATTTTTGCGTTTGATTAATTCTTTTTTCCCCATG
The DNA here is from genome assembly GCA_019974015.1 of Nephila pilipes. Lineage (NCBI taxonomy): Eukaryota > Metazoa > Arthropoda > Arachnida > Araneae > Nephilidae > Nephila > Nephila pilipes. The sequence continues at coordinate 379,971 of BMAW01081201.1, forward strand.
AAATATGGTTTATTTTTGAGTAACTTTATTTTTAAAGCGTGATGATTTTGAATTAATGGTTTATATTTGTTTTGAATTAGAATTATTATATATAATTTGTATTTCAGTATTTGATTGCTTTTTCATAATAATATTTCGTATGTTTTAAATTAGGATAATAATTTTTACCTTGATTGTTTTAAGTAAGATTTTTTTTCAATTAATTCTAAAATAAATATAGTATTTTAGTTTTGATAATTTTTTTTAAAATTTCCTTCTCAAATGACTATAATTTGTAATTTTGTTTAATTTAAAATTATGTCTAACTAACATTTTATATATATATATATATATAGTTATCGCCTTTCTAAATATTTTTTACTACCCTAAGAACTGAAACTAATATAAACACCGAATTTATGTAATTTTCATGTGGTTTGACACTTATTTGATTTCCTTATTACTCTGAAACACTTGAAATGAAATCTAAACACGACAACATTATTCTCCTCTTAATATAATTTCATATTCTAAAATTTTTTATTCCATTTAGTTCCTATCATATTAAAATCTAGTTTTGTTTTACAAGTCAACTACTAAAAGTGGTGCAAGATAATTTCCCCCAAAATAATTGCATTTCATTTCCATTTTAAAATGAAGTAAATCCTAAAAATAAATTATTGTTACATCTTTCATTCCAAAATGGGAAATATCGTTTCTGTTTGGAGTGCAGATTGAGCCAGTAGAATCGGGTCAAAATAAGTCAATCTAAATACTTCGTGGCTTACGGTGCTGCGATAGTATTTGTATTTCAAACAATCGAATTATCTTTCCTTTCATTTGCAGAAAGTACAAAGACATAGTTTTGTTTCAATAAGTCTCTCGATAATTCCAAACTTCATTCAAAATAAAGCAGAAAAGTTACTCTTCATATATCTGAAGCCAACTGCATTCTAGAGAAATAACCATTTTATTCCTCCTGGGAAATCAAAATTTCCGAACAATATTTTAATTAGAACATTCGAATCGTACTACTTTTCCTGTCGGAAAACAGATTTGTGGCAACATTTCTTGAAGCAAACGATTAGTAATCACTGAAAAGACCGAATTAGAGCTTTCAGGTGAAACATATCAATAAACGTCGAATAATAATGTCTTAAAACGCGGTAGTTTCACCGTGATTCTAATTTTTAAATTTTCACGAAAGCGGGAGGAAGCTTCGGGAAAGATTAATGATACTAAATCACGCATTCATTTATAAACGAAGAGGAAAGGGGTTTTATTTTATTTTTAGGCACCGCAGAGTTTTCTACGTTTTGCGGGAGATATTGATGAATGAGAGGTGGTTTCAATTCGCTTTGTGTGTGGGGAAATGATATATTTATTTTAATGCAATTCGCGATTCGAGACATTATCGGATTTCTGGGCTATGAGATAAAATAAATATGAGAGGTTTAAGCAACAAGAATATGATAAATGCGATATTTTTGGTTAATAAAGTGAAATTTAAATATTCCTGTTAACGAGAAAGTTATTAAGAATAATTTTTCGAAACTTGTTTCATTCCGATATTTAAAACGAATTGCTTATTCACAATTTAACAATATTAAGGGATTGCTTATTTATAATTTTACAACATTAAGTGCCCTAAGAAATCACCAAAATATCAGAACAGTTTTCATTACTTTACTTTAATCATATGACCTTTCTAAATATATGTACAAAATTTCATAACTCAAACTTTATTATTTTGCGCATTATTTATTTTTTTCTTAATAGTTCCATATCATTTCAACGATCTTCAAAACTGTAAATTGTTTTTCTCAGCTTTTTATTTTTCATAACGGTCTTCTAATTCAAATGCTTAGGCCTTTTTTGTAATCAATGTATCAATTCAATATTACCTTTCATAACGTCTGACAGAAAAAAAAATGTAAAACTATAAAAAATACAGGAACCAACAAACGCACAGAATTGTGAGAAACATTTGTAAGAAATTGAGCAAAAAATTGCTTGAAAATATTAAAATTTGTAGACGTTGTAATTTTAAAATATTGAAATATTTTGGAAAAAAATGAAATTTCAAATAATTGTTAGCATAAAACGAAATTTTTTGTATGGAAGGCATTTTTTATATGTGCTCAAATAGGTGAATATAAACTTTTTCTTATAAATGTCTATTTGAAAAAAAGTTGCTCGCAGGGTACTGTGTTCGCTGAATGATAAACTTAAAACACCCGTGTTTAAGTGTCGTCATGGCTTTATTTTAATAATGTTCCTTTTGGTTAACGACATTTAAGACAAATGAGAAGAGAAAGCATAAACGATGCCACATTGATCAAATCCTATAGAAAATTACTTTTAATAGTATGGGGAAAATATAACACGAATTCGCTGCAACATTTTAAAATGATCTTTGATGGATGAGTCCAAACAAGAAAGAGAAAGAAGAATAAAAAACATTTAGAATTAAATGTATAACAGATGGATTAGATTAAACATTTTCTAACTTTTAAAAATTATAAACAATTTTTATGCCAGATCATTCCTTGTTATATCTCTGCTTATCGCTTGATTCGAAAACAAATCTCTTTTTACTAACTTAGTCCATATCTAATACTAGCTGATACTCGCCCGCTTCGCTGGGCAGACGATAATATTATATTTTGGAGCCTATACGTAAAATATCAAGAAAATTTTCAATTTTTAAATGATAATTATAATCTGAATTTAAAATTTTTAGAAATTGATTGTCTGTAATAATGGTTATCCACGACTTTCAAACATATGAGAAAAGTATTCAATTGTTAATAGTTCATCAATAAAAATGTAATTTAGTCCGTAAATCTGTCGTGGAACAGAATTCCGCATCATCCATGAGGTACTGTGTAGTGCGATGTGTTCCCATTATTCTACATGGCGGGTCTCCAGTAGGCCAAAACCATGTAAAAATTGCCAACATAAAAATAAAAATACATTTTTTATATATTTTTTTATTTTTTAAACCTGTTGAAACAATTTTTTTTTTATGTATTACATTTCTATTGTCTTTATTTTGAATGCATGGCAATTTTTGAGAGTGACAACTACATTTTTATTTTTTATTATATCAATTTATTTATCTTAATTATTACATTCATTATTATTTTATCTTATTGTAATTTTAGAAATAGTTAAATATTAGAAAAATATGAAGTAATATGCCTACATTTCCAAAACATCTCTGTAGACAACATTCTTCGTTCGTTTTTCTGGTTGACGGTTGATTAGATTTTCACGTGAACAAACTCTTGAACATGCCATGTAAAACTGACTATGTGAATAACAGACACTTTGTAAATCTACACCAGCTAATTTTAAACTCTGCCCTTGTGCTTTATTGATAGTCATCGCAAAGCAAACTCTAACTGGAAACTGCAAACGCTTAAATTCAAAATGATAATCTGATGGAATTAATGGTATTCTTGGAATGAATATATTTTCACCCTCATACTTTCCTGTAAAAATAGTCGCTTCTATAACGTTTTTTTTTTTTTTTAGAGTTTTCACTTTGAGTCTGGTGCTGTTACATAATTTAGGAGGATTTAAATTATCGTGGCCGGCGGTTTTCGTTCAGTCGCGGGTTCGATCCTTGGCCGCCAAAGACCCGCCGTGAAGCCGAGGCTGATGCACGTTAAATCTGTCGGGACCCAAAGTCTTCCCGTGGTGTGGTGTGGATGTTAGGAGAGGGGGGTGCCAGCACAGTTGTCGTCCTCGTCACTTGACCGTGGTTCAAAATAATTATAGAAAGAAAATGTTCTGAAAGGTGATCCTTATGGTTAAGAAGACTATTCAAAGGTTCAGGATAGGATCTAATAGCAGGAATTTGGACTTGATCACCGCTGCAGCACATTCCTGGAGGTTCTTCTATCAATTTTAAAGCATGACACCTCAAACAGGACAAACTTTTTCCGATACTTTTAATTTTATCATTTGAATAGTCAATATCTGTTATATATATTTAAAACCAAAGCTTTAAAAGTCCAAGGCACTAATTTAACTTTTGATCTTTTTTCATTGCATTTAATTACAGCTGCCTGATTCACAGGGGGGGTATTAGAAAAGTATTTTCGTACTGCTGCTCTATGTACTTCAGGATGGCTTTTAGTATATTTTGAAGCAGCTTCTCTATGTATTTCAAGATGACTTTGAGTATACTTTCAGCAGCGTGTCTTAGTTGTTCATATCTAATTGAATTTGCGAATATTTTCCTCTTTTTTTTTACCTTTATTTAATTGAAGATATATTATATCATTAATAATCGATTCACTTGAACTTGATAAATTAGTGTTAGATATTGATTGAGTCTTTGAAAGTAGCATAGATACATTTTCTTGAGGCTGAAACACTAAAGATGACACATTTTCTTCATTTTGTTTCACATTATCATCACCAAGATTAACTTTACTTCTATTTGTCAATCCAACTATTTCAATATAAACATCAAAATGTCCATGATTATAGTTTCCCGTAAAACGTAATCTTTTTTTTTCTCTGAATTGTTTCACCAACAGAAGCTATAAGGCAGACGCCTTGATACACTTCGAACTGATAGGAAAATAGCTCTGCCACCGCCATAATTTCGCAAATAGATCCATACGTGTTTGGTTTACATCTTTCGGTAAAATATAAATCGTTAGTATTATAAGGAGCGCCAGATAGCATTTGAGTGTAGCATTTAAACCGATACCAGTTGTTAAACATGTGAGAAACGATAATATTTCTCATTTTATACGCCATCGATATGTCACCGAACACCAGCAAAGACAGAGACGAAAATAAACATGCTCCGTCGCCAAGAATTTTAAAAACTTTGAAAGGAGTAGGTATTCCATCTATCCAAATATATTCAACATCCATTATTAAAAACTATAACTGAAAAGTAAATATGAAAAATCAATTTGTATTAACCTACAATGAAATACATTTCAAGTTAAAAAATATAATTAATTTTTTAAAATCAAATTATTTAAAAATTCAACAAAAAATACTTACAAAAAGATAAAGTATAATAAAAAATTTTAGCAAAAAGTCACCCGTATTGCGTTATCCTTTATACAAAGGGTTTTACAAAGGGATAACTCTTACGCTAGCAGCATATCTATAACTGCATTTGAATAGAATTGCTCTTAAAAAATCATATCATTAAAAATAATTCTGTATTCTGAAAACAGTAAAATATCCAGCCATTTTAAAAAAACAAAAACGTATATTTCCTAGAAACCAAAAACTAAAAATTGCCAAAATACAAAAACAAAACTTTTGCATAATGTTTACATTAGGTTACAGTTAATGCGTACATCAAAATAAATATTTTGACAGCTAACATACTTATTTTTTTTTTTTTATCAATGACATGAATAACATACGATTATTATTCATTTGCTAAAAGCCAACTTCAATATCTTCGTAAGATTGCTTTTAGATTTACAAATGTAATTTATCAATCATTATTAATAATAAAATACTTTTCTCATGAATTTAAAACTTATGTCTAGGTTCCACAACAATAAAAAATTATTGCTGAGCAAAGCGGGCGGAAGTTAGCTGGGGTTACCATAGTATAGTTTTTTAAAATTCACAATGCAAGGTCATTGAAATGCTTTGATTTGGCGGTGGAAGATATTGTGGTGGCGGTGGATTTGGTGATAAATCCATCCTCCATCAGCGCATCAATTTTAAATTATTTGGTATTTAACCATTTCGCACGCGCAAATCTCGCCAATTAAACTTAATTGGTAGCAATACACAGTATACATATAAAAAAAAATATTATTCCGTTTGGCGTCGGTCATATTATTTTTAGCGATAAAGTCGCCAAAAATGACATAAGCAATGGATAAAAAAAGATTAACGGATGAAAATTACATTTTGGATTAGAATTCCGTAAAATCCGTTCTTAGTGAGCGTCTACATCGCAAAATGAGTAACTGTACCAAATTTCAAGTCAATCGGTTGTATAGTTTTAGAGATATCGTGATGAGTCAGTCAGTGGTATTTCGCTTATATATATATAGATTCGGTTACGCAGTCATAAGTGGTTACTGGTATTTATGTGAGGCCTTTTTGTATTCAGGGAAGGTCAAAATTTACCTGTTTTTAATAAAAGGTGGTGTTTCAAAGGTATGTTAGTGTTTTCATTGTGTGTTGTCATCTGTTAAATGGCACCAAAACAAATTGGATACTGATTTAGAGGTTAATTTTAATTTGGCAACCATTTGCTGAAAAATCATGATTTGACTGCAAATGCGTTGTGTTGTCTCATTGATGAGAACTGAAATTATCATTACACACCGGAACCCACTATTAGCAATCAAAACAATAGTTGCTTTCGGCAGATGTGCGACAGAAAAGGCGACGACGGTCTCAATGGACTGAAAAGTTATGGCGACGGTTTTTTAGGTATACTTGGGGAATCATACTCATGGGCTCCCAAAAAAAAGGGAACATATGATCAATGGGCAATACTACCCAGTGAGCTACTCTATCCCCATTCCAAACACAAGTTCTTTTAGATCGCACATTAAAATATCGATATATTTTATTGGTTATTATACATATATAAAAATGTTAACATTTTATTCATTTTAAATATTTCATAATTAGAAAGAATAATACTCTGGGTAGGGATTCTAAATGCTTTCATTTTCCGAAGTTTTTACATCAATACAGCGTGGGCCCAAAGTCACATTACAATTTGAGATGTAAATAACTTTTGGTATTATTATTATTATTGGAGGGGGTCAATGTTATCAGAATTTAAAAACAGATCTTCGGTTTTTAATTGTTTAATTAAATACATAACTTGCAATGGGTGAAAATTATCAAACGTTGCTGCGCAAATAAGGGTTCCCATGATCTCACTCAGTGTATATGTGAGTGTACCATACGATGTATACGCGTCATTTCATTCGCGCAGGTATCCTTCTAGGAATATGTGATATTGGCCTCTAGAAAAAATAAAGTCAAAAAAAAAAAGAAAAAGAAACGTTTTAAAATAAACAGTGGAATTGAGGGATGCTGGAGACAATGCCAAAAGACAATGCTTCATCCTATTCAATGTGACTTATGACCCTTATAAGCGAATAGATTTTCAGTAAACATGAGTGAAAATTCATAAAGGCGTAGAGTACAGAAAATGAAATACTAAGAAAATCATGCTCATTTGTGAAACTTTTTCGCAAATAATCTAATAAATATTTTAAAACATGCGTAAAGAGCAATTCTTTGTTATTTAGAAAGATTACATGAACTTCACCATCGGCAGTACTTGGTTAAACATTTTGTGATACAAAGTTCATCAAAGGTACTCCAAGAACTGGAAGACCCTGCTCGGCAGCCAGGCCAATTTTGATCTTGTTAAGGAACGCATAGCTGAAACACCTAAAACATCAACTCGATGCTTTTCTCGAGAACTTGGAATCAATCCTCACGATTCCCTTATCTCACTACACCAGACTATTTTTCTCTGCGGGTTCCTTAAAGATCATGTTTTCGCCATTCATTTCGTGCTTAAAACAATTTCTCAGCTTAAAACCAACATCTGTCAAGAAATTTGAAGGATGCAGCAAGATATATGGAAATTGCGATGGAAACGTATCTGCGGTGTTCATTTGAGAAATATTATTTCCCATACCTATATTAAAAAGTTAAAGTTCAAAAAACTATATTACACACACACACACACACACACATATATATATATATATATATATATATATATATATATATATATATCGTTTTTTATAATACAGTCTAACCACGTAAACTGGTTGTTGACAGAGTGAATCGCTAATAAACCACTGATTACGTAAAACGCGAGTTACAGTATTAATATAAATTGAACGAAAAATCAAAAGGTCAAACAGACATTTGTAAATTATTGCGGTTTCTGTTGTGTCTTAAACCTTTTTCCAACCATTCCTTTATTTTTGTCAATGCTATTTACAAGATGACGAGTTTTATTCTCACATTTTAATCATCACGTAATAGATTTAAGAAGATTAAGCTCTCTGGCAGCATGTGCTTGTTTCGCCCCTTTTCGAATTCGTCCGACAGCATTCTTTCTTCGATGTTACACCTTTTTTTAGAATTAATTACAAAACATTCAACGTCCACAGGTGTTCCAAATAATCTTCTTATTCCAGATATTATTGTTCGTTGAGAAAGAGGCAACAGCAATGTTAGCCAGAAAGGCCGACGCGAAATTTACAGTCCTTAATAACAGAAGAGAGAGAGAATTTTTTCGCCGTATATTGAGTTTTATAGTAGGGATTTTCCAAGGACATTTCGTCAGTCACATGATCTTCCAAGTTCTAGGTATAGGGATTCTTAGAGACTTTAGCTACAGAAAGAAAGTCTGGTAGGGATCATTTCTGACAGATTTATGACCATGAGAAAGCAGATAAATAAAATTTTACGAGAGTGTGTTCTAATAAATAAAAGGATAATTTGGAATTGGATCAAAAAATAAAAATGAACTCTTTACTTTTTAATTAGAGAATGGGAAATATATATATATGTGTGTGGGTGGGTGTGGGTGTGTATGTGTGTATTTGAGTGTTTGTAAAAAGATCATATAAAATTGAAATTACAAGCACAAAATATTTAAGATTATTTAGAACAAAAAGAACTAAAAGAAAAACCATATAGTTAAAAAAATAACCAAAATTCGCATTACAAATATCATCTAACGAAAAGAATAAAAAAAAATTCGTATAAAATAAACTAATGATTTACTTAAATACATCAAACAATCTATAAATTTAAAAACCAAAATAATCACTTCATACATTTAAGAATCAAGCCAATTGAAAGCAAAGAAAAGTTCTAGAAAAGTAAAAATTTAGAAAAATAGAGATAATGTAAATGATGCTATTCCACATTTTGGAATGGGATAATGAGTGTTTATATCAGATTAATATTTTTTGGAATGAAATAATCAGTGTTTATACCAGAATAGTAATTTTTGGAATGAATGAATGAGCACTTATACCAAAGTATATTTTTATAATATTACAGATCTAACCATCGCATTTCAGTGAATGAATGAATGCACACACATATTCATTTAAAACCTTAAAGAAACTTTTGCTCAACCCTGTAATATTTAACCTTCGACGAAAGAGGAAGGTATATATCATGGTTCATAAATTTTCCACAGTTTCTTTTAACATAAATATTGTAGAAACCCCTTAGTGGATCGTCTTAGTAAGTTGATCTAAATTTATCTATTCTCACAAAGTACCCTGTTATATTCATCAGAAAACAGACCTTTAATGTTGAACAACTCTACAACTTGCATATTAAGTATTACTTGTGCATTGTTTGCCTTATATTAAATTAACATCAGTCTATTTTACATCAAGATTTGGAGGATGTGGAATTAGCTTTTTAAACGTGTTTGCTTATCTTTCCTTATGTTTTGTTATAGTCTCCTATTAGTTTAAGTCATTTATCTAATCGTTAGTAGATTTGAACAGTTTCTTTCGAAGTGAAATACTTGTTTAAATTGTTGGCTGGTCTTGAAATTATTAAAAATATATAACGCTGAAAATGAACTTTTGAAAATTATCCAAAGTAAAAATTTAAATTGTATTAGAATATCTTTCATCTAATAATTCCTTTTAAGTCTTGGGTTAAGTTATTTTAAGGAAGTTTCCAATTATGTTAAATTTTGTTGTAAGAGAGATGAGAAATCTTTTACTATTTCCCTTCTTAATAAGAATGAAATATAGGTAGAATGTTTCACCCTTTTCTTTAGAATGATGAAGGCATGAAAAATTATAAATATATTTATTTTGAATGATATTGTATATGTTAATTTACTGGGATTTAATTTTGCATGATTCCATACGAGCTCTAATGTTACACAAGGAAGTAAAGTGTATGAATAAATCAATACCATAATCATTGTCCTATATGTTCCAAATCCATTCCAGTCCCTTGGATTGTAAACTTACAAATGTTCTTCTGTAAATTACTAATAAAGATAGTAAAATAAAAAAAATTTAAAAAAAATACAGTTAAAAATTTTTTGTATTGTAGATACAATTTTATTGAGAATTTCGATTTTGTGTAGTTCTCAATTTAATACATATACCTTTAAATCAAGGAAGACCATTACTTAAAATGTCTTTTTATGCAAGTTATACATAGGTTGCCATAACAAGTGTCGTCTTCGTCACTTGACCGAGATTCAAAATTTTGAGGTAAATCGTCAATAACCCTCGTGTTGCTTCGTGCGACGTTAATAAAACCAAACCAAGTTATACATTACAAGTAAGTTTCGAAAAATTGGTTTTATTTACTTTTATTTTGAAAAGTGGAATTCAATGAATTATTAAACAATGTTCAGCAATCAATTTAAATGGTATGTGTGTGTGGGGGGGGGGGAGAAACAAGGCAAACGAACGAAAAAAGAAATATCCATTGCTTGAAGAATTGCCCCGAACCATGCAAATTTCAACATCATCTCTGCCTATGCTTCTGTAATACTAATTCTTCAATATTTGATTTTATTTATGGATGGATTAGATCTAATCGAAAGCAACAAATCTATATGTTAATTTAAAATTTTATTTACAATTCAAAAGTGATTCATAAATATCTTTATTGGAACTATTCTTGAACTTCATTACATTTAAGAATAGTTTAAGGAGAATATCAAGATTTCAAGGTCACATTTTAAACGAATTGACGGTTCAAGTATTGATGCCATCAAAGATTGTCGATGAAAACAATGGATGCATCTTCACGACAAATGTAATTGGGTCTTTTAAAATTTCACATGATGAGATGGAAGTTAAGAGAGTTCATAACATCAACAAAAACGTTATCTTCATCTTCTTACAGTGCGTTAAAATTATGTCCATCATCATTTTCCCATTACATAGCTGTATAATGCAACATTAATTTTAAGTAAGTCATTATATTAACCTTAAAATGATGGTGAAAAAATACCCCTTGTTAATTGTTATATAGTATATTCCAATATTATTAAATAACCGAATTCCTGATTGCCCTGAAGATACTTTGATAATACCGAATTCGTTGCATATAATCTGAGGAAATTAATATTAGAAATATTTGGCGAAAAGGTTGAGGAAACAACGTCATCACCACCATCTATATCCAAGGAAGGAAGATGCTGTATACGTACAACAAAAGATAGAAAATATACTGTGAAATGTACAATATATGAACATCTCTCAACTTCCTTTTATTAAAGGCACTGCAATATTGTTTGCAATAGCAGTAAAAAATGAAGTTTAGAATTTTTAAGAAATTTATAATTCTTATATCTGATCTCATTTACAAGTCTTTATTAAATTTATTAAATAAAATTCATTTACTGGGTTGAAATGACACTCATGATACCGTTAACGTAATATTTTAAATGATACATTTTAAGGATTAATAGCAACACCTTTGTATAGTTTTCTGGTATGTTTTCTCTGGAATAAATTTCGAGATCTATGTTAGTGCACATAGGTTAGATAGAATAATCATGAAATATGCTAGCCAAAAATGAGAGATCTTAAAATTACATACTTCCTTTCCAAACACTACTACCTTTTATTTGAATTTGTTTAATAAAAAGAAACGAAATCAGAGTTGTTTTTCTTTTCCTTTTAATCGAGCGTACTGGCATAGTGCACGCTTAAAATGATTCGATAACAAAGGGAAAGGGAGTGGAAGTCTTTTCGGATGTTTGCAAAAGCTATTACGCCAGATTATAGGAGTCAACAACTCTTTTCAAGGGCGGGGTTCTCCATTCTGTGTACGAGTTAGCAGATATCTGCACTTCGCTCTCTTACCAGCGGTATTCGATTACTCGTCGACTTTGAAATAGCTTTTGTAATGCTGATTCAGTTTTATCGTGTTATAGCACCTCGTAAGATAGGTTGCGAAATTAAGCAGAAATAATTTTCTTGTGATTGGTTCAAACACGTAACATGTTTTTGAGGAGACTGACCCGATGGAACATGCAATGGTTTGCTGTTAAGTTACGTTTGCCTTTGAAATAAGTTTTGTCTTTAAATTGACATTTACAAATAGGCTTTAGTAAAATTCAAAGTTTAAGTATTTCATTTTTATATTTACATATGAATCCAAAAAATTACCGTAAGATTACTTTGCTTAATTATTATGACTAATTATAAATAGGCTTACTATATGCCCGAGATTAGACCGGGCAGTCTTAATTTTAGTGCAGTTCAGAGTTTGAGAATCTTACCATTGGATATGATTTTTTTAAATTTTAGACCTATATACTCGACATTGCCTGGTCTGATTTAGAAGAGAGTATACAAGTTGACAGTAAAATTATAAAATATTCCATTAATATTGATGACCTATTTGATGAACGCACATTGTGCTGAACAAGGTGTGACTTTAGGCTATTCGCAGTTTTCTCTTCACTAATCTTGGGGACTTATAATTAAGATTGATTGCTTTTGCTAAACAACCTTTTCCCAATTAAAAATGAAACGCGAATATGTAAATCGAAATCAGGTGGAAATGAAATGAAGCAGGAGAGTTAGGAAATATATAAACTCAGATTGAGAGTCGCGATACAGAGGTTGAGTGATTCTAGTGTACGGCAATAGTTCCAGAGTCGGAGTTGAAGTCGGAGCCGGGAATTATTACAAGTTATCGGCTGGTTAATGTATGCTAGAAATCAAGATAGCCTTTGTGGTAAGAGTCAGTTAGTTTATTACTGGTAGATTGAGTTAATATAGTTAAGGCCTTGTCAGGGAGGGCATTTATAATTGTCGTTATATTTGCAATTAACCAATAAATACTGTGTTTATTGTTCTAACATCTCTTTGATCGACTTATTGACTTTTAGAGTTAATATATTGAGTTTATCTATAACACAAGAGGCAAACAGGAATGGTTTTCCGTCACAAAGTTAATTCAAAACTAAAAGGTCGGTCGTGGTTCAGGTTCTGAAAACGTATCGGACATTATTGAAGAGAAGTGGAAAGCAATTTTAATACTTATCAACAGACTGATATTTCATGCAGCAATGTTTCTAAAATGGTTGAGTTTGCGATGTCTTTGCTTGGGACATCTGCTCCAATTAAGAATTTTTTAAATTATGGGGAACATTTGGTCTGCATAAATAGGTAAACATTCAGTAACTACTATTAAACATCTGCTAAACATTAAAATCAATTCAAAATTTTCTTATTGCGAATTTCAGGAAATAATTAAAGTAAACAGACCATTTCTGAAAAAAGTCATGTCTAGTGAAAATTGCAACTGAATAAGTAAAGTTAAATATTTCAGTACACTGTAAATATCAAAAAGTAATTTCGAAAATATGACCTGGTTTGAGCCCTTAAAAATATAAGCCTCTTATAGGGCCGCTCGTTTGTATGTTTTGGCTTGGCTTGATTCTTCGCTCAGCGAATGCCAAGGATCTCATGTTTCTTTCCGGCGCTTCTAGAACCTGAGTGTATACTTCTGTCGTTGAACTACAGACATGTTCTAGTCAATTATTATTATGAGTCGTCATTTATGTACCTTACGGTACCACTAAATATCAATGCACATAGGTGCCAAAGTCATTGTAAATAAGCATTATTGATGAATTTTACAAATTATATAGTCCATTTATTTACTATATATAAAACCTGAACTGTCCTCTAGTTGCATTTTTTATTAAATCATCCTCAAAAATTTAAACCTAATATTTTTTTTATTATACTTACTTTCCTTTTATGGCTGTATTCGTGTCGTGTCAATGAATATGATATAAAATCGGAACACGTTCCGATGGGGAAAAAACACTCGTGCATTAACATAATATTCAGATTTCTTTCTTCTTGCACAGCAGTTTTTCTTAATACGATTCATTTGTATACGGATCAATCCATTTTTTACTGGTGTAAATTGTGTTCCATATTTCGTCCTTTAAACTGTAACATTAAATAGATTTTAAATTTGAAAATCTTTCAGTGGCTTGCCTTCTTTAGGTAAGGACGGGAATCATGACCCCAAGAAAAGCCCTAGTGATCTGTTCTTTCCCATGGGGTTTACAATCTTTGGTAAAGACGGTGGAGCTTGTAAGCTCTAGTAATTCTCTATTTTTGACCTTTCTTCCTGTCAACCATTTCTACCTTTTTCCATTTCTAATCTATCTTGTTTGGCGCAACATAGTCAGATTCGGTCCCCGCACCATTAAACTCGACTGTCGCTCATTTTAGGTTTGACATTTTCAAGCAAACAAACTGAGAGTTTTCGAATGTTTCTAAATTTTAAGAATACTGCATGATAATCGGATGCATGAGTTACAATGCAACGAATTTAAATGAAAAATTTGAGCAGTTTTCTGTCTGAAAATATAAGTTTCGAGTTTGGATCAAATTCTTTGGCACTAGGCGAATATGGTCTTAAAAAATATAGCGAACGAAACAATTTCGATATTTCCGAGAATTTGATTTTAAAATTATTTGCTTGAGATTAAATTTGGAGAAATACCGATCATGTTTTGCACTTGGTCTTTCACTAAGACTTTAGAAATGTCTGTTTAATTATAATTATTAACATTAATAGGTAATATATTATATTCGAGTCACGATTGCACTTAAGACCCATAGAAAAGGAAAGGATGCACGGTAAGTCTGCTGAGGCTAAAAATCCTCACATTGGAGCAGTATAGAAGTCTGGTGAGTAGGATAGAAATTCAGGTGTCGTTCTTGTCACTAAACCGAGGTTCAAAGTTACGAAGCCCGTTACCTCTAGTTTTGACGTTAATAAAAAATATATTAGAATGCGATTGATCGATTGATTTCAAATCACTCTAAAGTTATACGAAATTTATAGATATCCAAATTTTGAAAACGATCTAGAGACGAGGACGACACCTGAGCTGGTAACTTATTCTTCTATCTCCCACACCCCACAACGCGAAGATTTAGAAGTTTTATTGAAGGCATGCAGCACATCCGATTTTTCACATGGTAACTTTTGGTAAAATCAACATCGCCGACCATGATAATTGTGACCTTGAAAACACAGAGCTACCGCGGTCCTCCTTTAACGGACCTGACGCCATAAAAATAATCTTTTCAAAATCATGTTTAAAGGGAAGGTTAACAATTAATGGAAAACTTTTTAGTAGCAGTTGAAATAAAACGTCTAAAGAATTCATTTGTTTTTAACTTAAATATAGTGGAAATGGAAAGCTGCGAGGTATTTTGAGGATTAACTTGCATTTTAAATAGCAATCATGACGTTGAACTTCTTTGGTTCTCGGTATTAGAGTGTATAAGAATTGGATGTTCAACGTGATTAATTACGAATTTCCGAATCAAGGAAATGCCATTTCTCAAGTGAACATGAAATCTAGAGGGGGAAAACACTGAAATTGAAAATAGGGCAAGAAGTTTTCATGTTGTAGCATGTTCATGAAGGAAAACAAAAATAACGTTGAGCTTTCCGAATCTCAAAGTTTTTCTTGCCTTATTTGTTATGGATTTTCATAAACGGCTATTATATTTAATGCAATTCGACTGCCATTACAAAGAGGTAAATTATTAAATACTTGATTTAATTATATTTGAAATAAAATCTAATATTCACATAATACGTATTCCATTTTTCTCTATTATTTAAAACAGGTGTAAACTTTAAGTACTTCTCTCATTTAAGGGCATTTCCGTTTTTTCCCTCACGTATCGGTACATTTCTTTCGATTAGATAAATTAATCTAAATCTTACAGACTTTCCTTTCCATGAAGTTGAACTATTCATTTTTGAAATTTTCGAATTCTGTCTGAAATATTAAATTTCACAAGAGCAATTTGAAAACGAAGTAATTATTTTGATATGGAAATTAAAATAAGTAAATAAATAAAATTGATTTAGAGTGTGAGTGATGTTTAGCGTTTAATGGAGCAAGACCCAGATGTGGCAATGCTGCGCCAAACAAGGTGTAACTGTGGTCTAGACGTTCGAAAAATGCAAAAGAAAAAAAAAGCAGAACTGGTTGACGAGAAGAGAGGAAAATATAGAAGAATGTTTAGTGTATCCAGGGGAAACGTTACCCGTGTTTACCATAGACAATAAATTCCACCTCGGGGGCATTATCCCGCCCTTGCCCAAAGAAAGTAAGCCCCTGATGGAAAAACTGATTTATAATTAAAAATAAAAATTGCTAGCTTATTACGAATCATGACATTAAATTTCACAGAAAAGACATCGTAATTTAAGCCTTGATAAGTAATTTGGCTTGGAGATAAATTTAAATGAAAGTATTCTATGTAAAGTTTTATAAAGAAAAGATTTAGAACAGAAAGGGAGCTAAAAAATTTTTATTAATAATTATAAATTATTCAACTAAATATTTGAATTAAAGTAAGCGATAAAATGTAGAAGTGGACAATAATATTCTTTTCAGATACTGAAATTAAAGCAAACGATAAATTATTAAATTAAATATATTTTAAGCTAAATGTAATTATTACTGCCATAAAATGAAAATAAACAAATCATGCGCATTTCACACTTTATTTTGAAAAGTGGTCAGTTAACGATTCATTGGTTTATTAACGTCGCACTATAACCAACACGAGGACTATTGGCGTTGAACCTCGTAATTTTGAACCTTTATCTACAGACGAGGACGGCACGTGTGTTGGCACTTCCCTCTCCAGATTTTCACACCACTCTAACGGGAGGACATTGAGCCTCTGTAGATTTAACGTGCATCATCCCCGGCTACACGGTGGGTCTTTAGTGGTATCAAGATTCGAAAAAAATCGCCGGTTGAGAGTCGCTGGGCTACCACGGCCACAAAATGGTCAAAATCACCATTTTGTCGTTGACTAAAACAATATCCCCTGAGGTGGCTAATATTGTTATTATGTCGTAAGAACGGGATATAAAAATGCACAGAAATCGCAAAGAATGACATACTCATGGTCTGTATTGTCAATAACCATAGATGACTGGAATCCCACTATTGCGATAAACTGCATGGCGTGATAGTAATATCCGTTACAAATGAATGTAACAATCAAATATGTAACACTATTTAAGATTTTCGTAACACAAATAGAATTTTACATATTTCTAATTATTTTAGAAAAATTCCCTTTTTTTTTTTTTTTTTTTTCGATTTTAATTTCCATCATTCTGATGTTCTTGTTGAAAAGTGTGTGGCGATTCTTATTTTTGAATTTTAAATCTAAGCTAACGTATAAAAAGAGTTAACAATGCCTAAAAAGGGTATAAATGAATAAAATGTTTTAATACGAAATATATTCTTATTGTGGTTTAGTGTATTAAAAAGGTAAAATTTCAAGGTTTTTTTAATGTTCAAATATTTTTATCTGAAAAATTCCATCTGCCTAATTTTGCATGACTTACTCAAATGACCGCTAAATACAGAAACCGTGATCAGATGACGAGGTCGAGATCTGAACTGGCGCTCCACTCCCCAAATCCATGCCTTGCCCCCCCCACACACACGAATGTAAGAAATATAAACTCAGCCAGTTTTAACGTGAGTTAGCCCTACATCTCGATGATAAGGTATTATGAGACTAGAACCATTATCTATCGCTCGCAAATCTATTACTTTACCAATCATACCATCACCGCAATACTGTAATAAATAATAATATAATCAAACACAGTTAATTTAATAACTAAGCACCTTTAAACAATTAAGCATAATTAAATTATTAAATGTAAGTACATTTATATAAGTATCTATACTAGAAAAATCAAGCAATTTAAACCATTAAATATAATTAAGTTAAATATTAAGCACGTTTAAAACAATTAGTATAATTATATTAATAACTAAGAACATTTAAATGATTAAATACAGTTAAAATAATTGGAAAGGGAGCTGGAGTATTAAGCATTTCTCTCGCTAGGAGCGTGTCGTTTAACTCTTTCTGAATGCAGTAGTGCCTGTAATGTCGCTCAAAAAGGTTTTGTCTGCCTGAAGCGATTTTTTTTTGCCACAGTTGTTTTGCTCTTTCCTCGTTTATTAAGATGTTCAGATTTAAGTGAACAAAACGCGGCTGTGAAATGTTGCTTCCTGCTCGGGAAAAATGTCGCAGAAACCAATAATATTTTGAAAATAACTCACAAAGATGACGTTTTGGAAAAACTCAAGTGTACGAGTGGCTCTTCATTTCAAAAATGGTTACATATCGATCTAGAACAAATCTCGTCCTAAACATCCGTCAACTACCCGAACAGACAAAAATACCGAGAAAGTTCGTAAACTTGTGTTTGAAGACCATCGACGGACTATTGAACATGTAGCGAAATTAACTGGAAAATCAAGAAGCTCGAGACACAGTAAATTTGCAACTAGGGTCTGACTGACCAGGAAAAAGAACCATTTCAACTTGTTTTTGGACGAAAATGACCCCCTTGCACCTTACTCACTTGACCTAGCTCCGTGCGCTTCTTCTTGACTCTGTAAAGAGAGCCATCGATTTGAAGACGTAGAAGCGAACAAAAAATAAGTAAATAACCTGGGTGGAGGTGTGAGCCGTCACTGCAGACGAGCATCAAAAATGTTTCCATCACTGTAATCAATCAATAATAATCCTACGGAACAAAAGTATTTTTAATGGAGGGTACTTTAAAGATAATATGGTTGTTGTGTAAAAAAATTGAAATATATAGATTTTGAAAAATTCTGCACTTATTTCTGGGTACCCTCTCGAAAGTAAGTATATTTACATAATTAAATACAATTATAAATTTTGTTCCGCTTAAAATTATATTAATTTTTGTGTATTATTTCGATTCATTAAAATGCAACGATTCATAACGCTTGACAACTTAAATTGAATACACCAGTCACATAAAAGAATGGACAAATATCAATGTTTTATTTTTCTTTTTATTCCGTAAGTAAAACCCAAAAACTATTTTCCCCCGAAATGCATTCATTTGGTATGTCTAATTATATTCAGCATGGAAAAGATTGTGTATTCAGTTTCCCACACACACAGAGCCCGCATTGAGAACGAAAACGCAGCGAAGGCTTGTTTGTTGAATGATTCATGCAAATCTTAAACTTAACATGAATATGAATCCAGGAAAGTAAAAGTAATGCAAAAGAGAGAAAATGATGCGTGGAAGCGGGCTTATCTGAACGAATTTCTTCATAGCGCGTTGGCGGAGTATAATTTTTATTTTTATTTCATTATGGTTGATTGCATATTTTCTACATCGCAAGCTGAATACAATGGAGCAAACAATCAGAAAATATAGTCAAAAAATTTTCATTTCCTTTTAAGTAGACGAATTTAAGCATGAAAAGATTGGAAAGAAGAGTCTTGTTTGTTTTTTTAGAATGAGGGCTTGTTTGTTTTTTTGTCTTAAATTTCTCTCCAAAGAATCAAAACAATATGTACCTAGCAGGCAATCGAAAAACTGTGCTTTCTCTCTCCAGGTCCAGGAAAATACTATAAACTTCCATTTGGAGGTTTTCTTTAAACCTCGTCTAAGAAAACAGTTGAATTAGATATATTTTGTGTCATGGTCATTTGTGATTAAGTTTCTTTTAAATTTTTATCATTATTTTTAAAGTAAACAAAAATCTAGGCATAACGCAATATAATTGTGAGTGATTCCCATACGGTATATATGATTTTATTTTAAATTACTTTGTTTTTAATCAATATCTCAGGTTTTTGATCATACAATTTATTTTTCTCGTTTTTTTTTTGTTTTAATTTATTGAATATTTCATTATAAATCGATTGTGAAAAAAAGAAATTAGTAATTCAATTAACTTCTTTTCATTCTAGAGCCTTGTACAGTCCGTTTAACTTTTAAGGTTAACTTCAATATGTCTTAGGATTTAACCAGACTCACAAAACATTCAAATAACTTAACATTTGTTGTACAGCAAATATAACTTTTTTAAGTTAATTTTAATATCTCCAGGTATCTAATCAAGACTTACGAGAGGATTTTAGCAATCAATACTTTTTTTTCAACAAAATATATACAACTCTGAATTACTTAAATTTACCTCTATTTGAGGGAGACAAAAGACAATTAAATATCACGTGAGGAGAGATGTATTGCAGTTACAATTAAATCGAAGTTCAACTATTAATCTAGACCCGTTACACAATAAATTTTTAACTCAACATCAGATTAATATACAGCTGAATAGCACCATCCCATACACACTACCTCAATTCAAATCAACTCAATTTCACTTTTAGCACCTCTTCCTAACCATAAAACGGAAAAATGGTAGTAGTAGTCTAGTGGTCATGGTCGTGGACTTGTGCTGGCGTTGCTTTCGTCGGTCACGGGTTCAATCCCTGATGCCACTAAAGATCCGCCGTGCAGAGGGGTCGATACACGTTTAATCTGGTTCAGGTCTTAAATCCTCTTGTAGAAGTTTGGAGAGGGAGATGCCAGATAAGGTATCATTCTGGTCATTTGACTGAGGTTCAAAATTACGAGGTTCATCGTCAATACCCCTCTTGTTGCTTCTCAGTGCGACGTTAATGAAAACAAACAATTAAAATTCAAACAGAAAAATTGAGATTATAAATGCCCACATCTTTAAAAAAAATGAAAAGTGCTATCAGCAAGATATTTTTAAAATGATTACACAATATCGGAAAAACAGATAAGTGGTAAAAATGTATATGAAAATCTATTAAATGAATTCAATAAATAAAAAATAAAAATTAGTGAGTATCATTTATTTGCAACTTCCATGTAGATTCTCAGCCCTGTGATACAAAAAAAATTATTAATATAAAAAATATAAATGATAAATAAATTAAATGAGGAATAAACGTTACTCAATTGATACTTTAATTTCTTATTTCCAAGAATACAAAATGAAAAATTTATAACAAATACTAAATACAGCAAATTGAAAACTGGAGACAAAAAATATATATATTTATTTTCCATAACAAATGAGGATAATATAGCCTTTGGTTACCATAAAACTCATAAAACCAACCTACCAATCAATCATCAGTATTAAATTTTTGTTAATTTTCTCTCTAATTTTGGATATACCAGTTGATCAATCATTTCGTATGGAAAGAGAATTTTTATAAAATATTTAATTAAAATGAATAATAAAGTGAAAGAAAAAGTAAATTATTTTTGAAATTAAAAACAAGCGCGATGTACTCTTTTTCAAGTTTTATCTACCTTTGCCATAGAAAAAATATTTCAGTTTTAAATTAATGTAATTACGTCGAAACATTCTAGAAACTAAAGAAACGACGAATTTTTTCTTAAAACCATTTTTACAAAAATTATTCCTCAGTTTCTTTCCTCTGAAAAAGTATAATTATTAAGAAACAAAATGCGAGAATAAGAAAAACAGATTATTAAACTGTAAAAAGAGATAAAAAAAAAAGAACCAACAATTCATTTATTATTTTTGAAAAATTAGGTTATGCTTTTCTTTCAAGAAGAGACGAAGCATAAATTTATTCACAAAAATCAACATTTACAAGCCGGTTCACTACAATTAGCATTAAAAAAACCTGTTTAAATTTGATTAAAATTTATTTCGTTCGAGAAATTTGAAATTTTAGATTAATTTTTATAATTAACTAGTATTCGTGGAAAAAAAAAAAAAACTAGAGAAGTAAACGGATTTTCAAATATTTCAGAGATTTTTATTGATTTTTATACGATTAGTCATTTTTTTTTAATTTGTGCCAAAAGTCAATGCAAGTACATCTTGTTTTAATTGAAAAAATATTTATTCCTAGTTAATATATTTTTATTTAACTATGACAGTTTTGTACAAATCTAAATTTGCTTATTAAAATGAATTAAAAATTATTTTTTAATATCTAATTACTGAAAATTTTTTATGAAAGTAATTAGTCAAAACGTTTAAGAAGAAACACTTGTCATTGAATTGCGAGTCGAAATTGGTAAATGTAGTGTTTGAATCTGTAGATAAAAAGTTGGCGCAGTTATTGAAATACGCATTTAAAAGGCGAATCGAATAAAATGACGGATGATAAAAAGCAATTTATGGACAATTTGATGATGAAAAAAAAAGCACTGTGAGTGTAAAAAAACCTGACATTTTTTTCGAGGGGAAAAAAACAAAATACGGATAACTTTTTAGGTGTTTTTTATTGTAAAAATTGTGTTTGTAAGGTGACCAACTGTCCACCTTTTGTACGTTTTGTTCTTCCTCGAAAAGTGTCATCCTTCCTATCCTCCTGTTCAATATTTTAAAACTAATCTGTTAATTTCTACATTCAAAGATACCGCGTCAAACTGTTACGCAAATGTTGAATACAAAAAACTTTTAGGATATTCAAAAGTTAGATAGTTTGTGTGACATATGCTATAGAACATGTTTTGCAATTATTTGAGCCTCTCCGTTCATTTTTTTAAGTTTACACAAATGTCCAAAAATTCTTGAATCTATTTGCAATTATGAATTATCAGAGATATTAATGTATTTTGTACATAATCAGGCCTCTGTTTTCCATAAAACGATTCAAAAGATTGAAGGTGAGCATATTTCAACTACAGAAGTTAGTCTTATTTTCAACGATTTAGTCTTTCAATATAAATCATGATTTGAAGAAAAATTTATTCCTTTAATAATAAAATGAAAATTGTCAAACAAGTTTTCAATGGTGTTTTTTGACTTCATCGCAAGTAAAGTAGATACTAAAAATTGTAACACGAAAAATTTTTTTAGTCCCACCGTTCGTGTTGAACATTTTTCACACAACATGTAAGTAAGAAACCAAAAAGTAAAATTACTTTAAAAAAGTCAGTCAAAATGTATTGGAAATTAAATTGATTAAAATTAAATTACACTGCAACTTATTCAATTTGTTCACATTTTATAAAGACCAAAATTAATGCATGATTTTGAGCACTAAAATTCTTAAAAGTGGGGAGAAATTCTGAAAATTAATTAGTGGTTGAAACAAGATTGTTGTTAGTACACTTAAGTATACAAACGTTTTAAAATCCTCAAACAAGATTGTCTCTAGGAAAGCACGTAAGCCTGTCTTCATTAGTTTACGTTAATCTCATCCGTGCATGTGAAATTTACATTCACGTTTTAAATCCTTTAAAATGATCAGCTGTCACTCCTTAAAGCAAATTTACTCACACAATTTATTAATAACATCTAAATGTATTAATTTTTATTTATAGATTTTTCAAAGAATTAAACTACTTGTAAATTGAATCATTTTGCTTAAACTTTTTTTTTATTATTATTATTAAAGCTCATATTTATGTAGATGAGGAAAGTAATCATTGTTCAAGTATACTACTTCGTAAAAACTTTATTTTTTTTTGTGTGCAAAAAGTAGATAATCGATTTAAATATACCAGAAATAAAAAGAAATTAGTCAAAGAATTTACTTTAAAATGATACGTAGTTCTAATAATTTTTGCGTATATTTTTAACGAAGAACTATATTTGATTTTATAGTAAACATTATATATATATATATATATAAACCATAGTGTGAAAGAATGGCAAATGAGACCTCTTTAATTCAACACTAATGGATTCAAGTAATGATTCATTTCATATGTTAACAATTAAAAAGCATATCTATATGAGTACAATAATTATAATCTTTACCATCTGATAATAAGTAATCATCAAAGCAATGTTTAAAAATTGTAGCAACATATTGTTTTGATAAGAAATTATATTTGTAACGATATTATATCAACAGCATATTCAAAACAATATAAATGACAAAACCAATTTGAAAAACATGGATAACTTACAGAAAATTTTCCAACGTAACAGAAAGTGACTTGATATCTTCAATGTCATAAGACTATCTTTGAGCAATATATATATATATATATATATATATATATATATATTGCTGGGTTCCATATTTTCATTTAATTTTTCTTTCATTTTTACAATTCTTTCTGGATTTTTGTCTTTTTAATTATTTTAAATTATTCTTTCATACATTTTCAGTTTTTTATATATCTATATATAATTATTAATAAATTTTATTTTCAAGTTCCATTGATGGAAAGCAATGCTCGTTAATTGAGAATACAATTGGAACTGAATATCAACACGATCCAATATTTTTTATACAAGAAATGAAATGTTAAAACCTAATATCGAAAAATGACAGTTCAGATAACTAGAGATTTCAAAAATCAAGCTTCTCTAAAAATAATAATATCTACATAAAAATTCAGTTAAAAGTACTTTTCATGACTCATATGCCAGGTTTTAAGAGAACCGATATCAATCGCCATTTGTAACTTATACAATAAACATATTGAAATAAAGTAAAAAAAATAAATACAAGAAACTCAGTTCATAATTCTTTGAAAAATAATAATTTATTTACAGAATCCTAACAAATTTATCTATTTACACTTCCTTGTTTAAATCAAAAGACAAAATAATATGTTAGCTTGATATAAAATTACATCATGCATTTTAATTAAATGTTACATTAATCTGACGGCAAGTATGGGAAAGTCATCTTTCGTGTTTCCTATTTCGCGATACCCATGACAAGTTTTTAATCTAGAAGCGAGAGTTATTTCGATTGAATTTGAATTATCTCAGCGGGGAAACATCTCTTTAAATCTGCATTTTAATGACAGTATAGTGCTGATTACTTCATAAACTAGTAAAATCTTTGATTTTTAGTTGTTTGCGGAAGTATCACAAATTATCTTGGCATGAGGTATATTTAATACGAAATTGTCACAATACGCAATGGAATTAAATACAGGATTATTCTTAATACTATGGAAGAGTCCGTGTTTTGTCTACCGATTCCTATCCTAATCCGATTATAAGAAAATCCCACATCTTTACGAGACAGGTGTCTCAGTTTTTCTGACACATGAACACATTAGATCTTATAACCTTGTTACGCCAAAACTTTTCTATGTTTCTTGTGAAATTTGGCTTATATGCAGTATACGACCAAATGCCAAGTTCTATTTTTTTCTCGCCAACTTAATATGTGCGGCACTTAGATCCAACATGACAATTGGCCTGCACGAAGGGTGACATGAGCCTCATCATCAAAAGAAAAAAAATGGCGCCAATCGGGGCATATACTGCATCAGCTCCTGAATATTCTTTTACCTATTTTGATAATGTTTCAGTTTACTATTTGAATTTCAGACTGAAGTTTATTACTCTTTCGAAAAATATCGAATAAAGATACCACATGTAGAAAGATGATTAAATTTTTAAATCTGTTAGAAATTATAGACGCCACGAGTTGGAGAAAGTTAAAAATAAAATAACGCTTTTGAATAATAATTAAATTTAGCTCCTTTTTCTTAAAAAGGAATTAATTTAACATTTCTGAAATGCCCAATTTAAAAAAAAATGTTTTGAAAAATATCTTTATGTAAAATAACATAGATTTGTGTGTGAACATATACATCCATCAACATTTATTATTTAATATGACACTTTACGTGGGTTTAGCAAACTTAATATAAATATTACCATACAACTATAAAAAGGTATTCTATGTTACTCCAGATTTTGCTTTTACTATGTATCCGTATACAAAAAACTAAAGAACTTGTATACCAAAGCAAACTTTCAAAAAACAAATTTAATTACAATTTCATGACGTAATAAATCCAATTCTAGAATGTAGATGAGTTACTAATATTACATGGTTTAATTCTTTGAAAAAAGTTTATCTTTTCTTTTTCTAATGTAAAATATAGGCATCTTTTGTTAGATTTACATTCAACTAACAGTTTTATATATACAGTAAAATCATTAATCCGGCACAATTGAAAACCAGACCGTGCCGTATTATCGAGCGTCAATCTAGTTTTTAACGAGGATACTTCCATTTAAAGCTCCCAAAAGTCTCAACAGCACGCCAGCAGAGCGAGGAATCACATCAAAGTGGTGGCCATGGCGAGATAATACTTTTTACCTTTTTTGTGGCAAAAATGTATGTAAAGCCAGGGCACGAGTAGGAGCTCTCCGGAATACAGACGTATTCGGTCACGTCGCAAAACGACATTAGAGCGTAAAACTAAATATAATCTCAATACATAACACTGTAAATTAATCTTACATCAATATATTTTATACTAATTCATATAAGTTAGTCGCTCACTTTATTTAAATGTATTGTGTGACTTGGCTATCAAATCAGAGGCAAAGCCGGAAGCTTTGTGTCATTTAGTGGATTATATACAAAAAAAAAAGAAATAAAGACATCAGGAAGATATACTCAACAAATACAAAAGATAAATTCCTCTAGATAAAATTTAAGCGATTCAAATGTGTATTTAATATGTTTACCGATATTCTGAACCTGTGTGGACACATTATTAATAACCGACAAAGTATTTCTTCATTCTAGCAACTTCAAAATTAAATTCTAGCATTGTATATTAATTTAATTGCATATTCTTGTATTGATAAGGAAAACAACACAAAATAGAAAAATTAATATAGTACAAAGAAAGTTAAATCAATTTGTGGCAAGAATTTGTAGACAATTTATTACCTCTAGTTTTTGCTGTATACCAAAAGACGCATGCTTACGCTTATTAGTTTTATTAGCATTTGAAGAACTCTTGCTCAAGAACAATTAACTTCAAGAATATTTAACTATACAGTACACTGAAAACACACAGTTGTAATATTTTGAAAATGTGATACGTAACCTGCTAAAATCAAACACTGCACTGAAACGAAAATTGCCAATTACGCACTGGGCGAAAATACGAGCAGAGTTTTGTCGTGACCTGTTGATCTAAGTCAACAAACAGCCGAATCCACACGAAAAAATCCGAAAGCGAATATTATAGAATGTATAGAATAGAATCGAATGCCAGATTAAAATGTGCTTTCTGTATATTTTTAAA
>BMAW01081201.1:407265-422172 GCA_019974015.1 Nephila pilipes
ATATATATATATATATATATATATATATATATATATATATTGCTGGGTTCCATATTTTCATTTAATTTTTCTTTCATTTTTACAATTCTTTCTGGATTTTTGTCTTTTTAATTATTTTAAATTATTTTTTCATAAATTTTCAGTTTATATATATATATATATATATATAATTATTAATAAATTTTATTTTCAAGTTCCATTGATGGAAAGCAATGCTCGTTAATTGAGAATACAATTGGAACTGAATATCAACACGATCCAATATTTTTTATACAAGAAATGAAATGTTAAAACCTAATATCGAAAAATGACAGTTCAGATAACTAGAGATTTCAAAAATCAAGCTTCTCTAAAAATAATAAGATATACATAAAAATTCAGTTAAAAGTACTTTTCATGACACATATGCCAGGCTTTAAGAGAACCGATATCAATCGCCATTTGTAACTTATACAATAAACATATTGAAATAAAGTAAAAAAAAATAAATACAAGAAACTCAGTTCATAATTCTTTGAAAAATAATAATTTATTTACAGAATCCTAACAAATTTATCTATTTACACTTCCTTGTTTAAATCAAAAGACAAAATAATATGTTAGCTTGATATAAAATTACATCATGCATTTTAATTAAATGTTACATTAATCTGACGGCAAGTATGGGAAAGTCATCTTTCGTGTTTCCTATTTCGCGATACCCATGACAAGTTTTTAATCTAGAAGCGAGAGTTATTTCGATTGAATTTGAATTATCTCAGCGGGGAAACATTTCTTTAAATCTGCATTTTAATGACAGTATAGTGCTGATTACTTCATAAACTAGTAAAATCTTTGATTTTTAGTTGTTTGCGGAAGTATCACAAATTATCTTGGCATGAGGTATATTTAATACGAAATTGTCACAATACGCAATGGAATTAAATACAGGATTATTCTTAATACTATGGAAGAGTCCGTGTTTTGTCTACCGATTCCTATCCTAATCCGATTATAAGAAAATCCCACATCTTTACGAGACAGGTGTCTCAGTTTTTCTGACACATGAACACATTAAATCTTATAACCTTGTTACGCCAAAACTTTTCTATGTTTCTTGTGAAATTTGGCTTATTTGCAGTATACGACCAAATGCCAAGTTCTATTTTTTTCTCGCCAACTTAATATGTGCGGCACTTAGATCCAACATGACAATTGGCCTGCACGAAGGGTGACATGAGCCTCATCATCAAAAGAAAAAAAATGGCGCCAATCGGGGCATATACTGCATCAGCTCCTGAATATTCTTTTACCTATTTTGATAATGTTTCAGTTTATTATTTGAATTTCAGACTGAAGTTTATTACTCTTTCGAAAAATATCGAATAAAGATACCACATGTAGAAAGATGATTAAATTTTTAAATCTGTTAGAAATTATAGACGCCACGAGTTGGAGAAAGTTAAAAATAAAATAACGCTTTTGAATAATAATTAAATTTAGCACCTTTTTCTTAAAAAGGAATTAATTTAACATTTCTGAAATGCTCCATTTAAAAAAAAAATGTTTTGAAAAATATCTTTATGTAAAATAACATAGATTTATGTGTGAACATATACATCCATCAACATTTATTATTTAATATGACACTTTACGTGGGTTTAGCAAACTTAATATAAATATTACCATACAACT
The DNA here is from genome assembly GCA_019974015.1 of Nephila pilipes. Taxonomy (NCBI): domain Eukaryota; kingdom Metazoa; phylum Arthropoda; class Arachnida; order Araneae; family Nephilidae; genus Nephila; species Nephila pilipes. The sequence continues at coordinate 408,940 of BMAW01081201.1, forward strand.
ATAAAAAGGTATTCCATGTTAGTCCAGATTTTGCTTTTACTATGTATCCGTATACAAAAAACTAAAGAATTTGTATATCAAAGCAAACTTTCAAAAACAAATTTAATTACAATTTCATGACGTAATAAATCCAATTCTAGAATGTAGATGAGTTACTAATATTACATGGTTTAATTCTTTGAAAAAAGTTTATCTTTTCTTTTTTTAATGTAAAATATATAGGCATCTTTTGTTAGATTTACACTCAACTAACAGTTTTATATATACAGTAAAATCATTAATCCGGCACAATTGAAAACCAGACCGTGCCGTATTATCGAGCGTCAATCTAGTTTTTAACGAGGATACTGCCATTTAAAGCTCCCAAAAGTCTCAACAGCACGCCAGCAGAGCGAGGAATCACACCAAAGTGGTGGCCATGGCGAGATAATACTTTTTACCTTTTTTGTGGCAAAAATGTATGTAAAGCCAGGGCACGAGTAGGAGCTCTCCGGAATACAGACGTATTCGGTCACGTCGCAAAACGACATTAGAGCGTAAAACTAAATATAATCTCAATACATAACACTGTAAATTAATCTTACATCAATATATTTTATACTAATTCATATAAGTTAGTCGCTCACTTTATTTAAATGTATTGTGTGACTTGGCTATCAAATCAGAGGCAAAGCCGGAAGCTTTGTGTCATTTAGTGGATTATATACAAAAAAAAGAAATAAAGACATCAGGAAGATGTACTCAACAAATACAAAAGATAAATTCCTCTAGATAAAATTTAAGCGATTCAAATGTGTATTTAATATGTTTACCGATATTCTGAACCTGTGTGGACACATTATTAATAACCGACAAAGTATTTCTTCATTCTAGCAACTTCAAAATTAAATTCTAGCATTGTATATTAATTTAATTGCATATTCTTGTATTGATAAGGAAAAGAACACAAAATAGAAAAATTAATATAGTACAAAGAAAGTTAAATCAATTTGTGGCAAGAATTTGTAGACAATTTATTACCTCTAGTTTTTGCTGTATACCAAAAGACGCATGCTTACGCTTATTAGTTTTATTAGCATTTGAAGAACTCTTGCTCAAGAACAATTAACTTCAAGAATATTTAACTATACAGTACACTGAAAACACACAGTTGTAATATTTTGAAAACGTGATACGTAACCTGCTAAAATCAAACAATGCACTGAAACAAAAATTGCCAATTACGCACTGGGCGAAAATACGAGCAGAGTTTTGTCGTGACCTGTTGATCTCAGTCAACAAACAGCCGAATCCACATGAAAAAATCCGAAAGCGAATATTATAGAATGTATAGAATAGAATCGAATGCCAGATTAAAATGTGCTTTCTGTATATTTTTAAATATAAAATCATAACTATTTGACTTCTTCGCCACTATTCAATTTAGTGAAACATTGTTTCAGAAAAAATTGAGAAATAAAAGCAACACGTGATAATAATGGATGACAATATTTTGCTAAATGAAGAGAAAGAAGCGTTAAAACTTCTTTTTCTGGAAGAGATTTATTTTTAATTATTGAAATTTTAAAAACCTCTATTATCTCCTACATTACATTTCTTCATCCGGTTTTGTAGGAATAATGAAAAAGAGAAAAAAAAGATATCAATCGAATTATTTTAAAGACACCATTTTTATTTGAATATCAACTGCATTTTGCGGGGCACAAATTTTGATGTTTTTAGTTATAATTTTTAATTAGAAATTAAAAAGTAAAATTTTGAGTTTGTTAAAATTTAATAAGTTATTTAGATGGAAAAATTATCAACTATCATAATTTAAATTGTAGCAAAGGAAAAAAAGAAAAGGAATGCTCACAAATTATTTTGAAACAGAAACCGAGTTAAATGATTGAAAGAAACAACATTGTTTTTTGCAAAAAGTAATTTCCGTTAAAATTCACTTTCGATACACATAAAAGAAAAAGAAAAATAAATGTATGGAAATATTTTTTTTTTTGCTACCATGAAAGAAGAATATCTTGTTTTTCATATTATAAACATCAGCCAGATCTAGGAAAACAAAATTCGTGAGTTAACTGATGCATTTTGTTTGATGCTTTTCCACTCGAAAAGAGGGAAAAAATCGTTTTGTTCTTAAGCATCTTTAGAATGTAACTTGTCTGTTTAAATTAGAACCCAAAAATAGTCTGAAATTACAGAGAGATCTCTCAAAATGTGTTCCAAAAATCTTGATAGATATTTTATTTCATCAAATATACATATAGGAAGAGAAGAGAACAAAAATGTTATTTTAAAACATGAAAAAAGAACGAAGTAAAACGACAAACAGTAAATCAGAAAAATCTAAATATTTTAAAAATGGATTCTCAGAAATGCATTAAGTTTCATCCGAAATTTATTATTCTTGGATTGAAAATAAAGATAAACACTCAATCTTTGCATTTCATTCGATAAATTCCGTATGACAAGGAGCCTAAGCAAACAAATGGAGAAATTAAAAAAAAAAGTTTTTCTCGGAAACTCAAAGAAGTTATTTATTTATTTATTATTAATTTTTTTACTGTCTTGCGCTGGAAAAAGTTTAATGCATTTATTCCATTTGAGAAAGCATTTTTCTTTCGGAATCGAAAAAAAAAAAAAAAAAAAAAAAAATTGCGAACTGAATTAAAGAAATGTAACTGGGGAAAAATAAGAGAAAAAATATGTAAAGGTGTTAGTCTCCAACAATAATGCAAACAATCATTCTTAATTTTAAGAGTTAAATTACACGTCATGTTGCAAATTTTGAAAATGGCTGGAAATGTTTCGATTTAGATGAAGTAACTTAATTAGCAAAAGAGGAGTTAAATTGGAAATAAGATTTTATTTTTGTTTTTGTCGTGTTAAAAATGTGACAGATGTAATTAAGCAAGAAATTCAAAATTAATCCAATCAAAGCAGCCTAATTTGCGTACAGTAAAGTTCAATAAGGATTCAGAAATTACTGATCCTTACAAAAAAAATATTAGTTATAAAAAAAAAAAAATTGAGATAATATTCCTTGAAACGAATAATCTTTTTATTGCACGTATTGCTGTTACGAAGACGGCGAATTTTTTTTTTCCAATTTAATCATTTACCATTTTTTTCAGACTGTGAATTTCTGATCTCTTATTCAAAATGTTCTTTTCAATTTCGTGTTATAACGTTGCAAAACAATAAACTGAAAAATAACTTTATTTACTAAAGGCGAATTATTTTGATGGGCAACGGCATAAATTTACGTGGTTCCTAATTTAAAGTAATAAACTTTACCCTCTCATCAGAAAAAAATCTTTATCTATTTAAATTTTTTTTTAATTTAATAGAAGTTCTGGAATTTATTAATTTGCAATCAAAATTTAATAGGATCAGGGCGGAAACATTCAAAAATTGGTGTGTGAGGGTCACCGATAGTTGCTGGAGGTGAAGAATCGGAGAGCCTGTCAAAAGAAAGGGGAAAAAAACGAGTTTTTTCTTGCTCTCTGAGACTTATGGGATTTAGAAAAGGGGCTATTTTAGAACTTACAACTAAAATTTAATGATAAAATATTTGCCATGCTCGATGCCATATTTTAGAAAAGCGAGTTCTTGACAAAAACGAGTGAAATGAAGGTGATTAATGTGTGAATTTATAAATTTTTTATATCAAAATTAAAATGTGAATTTCATAATTATTAATATAGACTAAAATTTAAGGCAGTTTCCGCAAGCTAACTCGAGAGTGCAAAACGTAGTATTGGTTTGTAAGGAAGATTAATGATATTGAAGTCTTACAGTATTATTCTCATTAAAATAACATTTAAAACCTTCTTATATTTTCATAATCTTAAGAATTATAATAAATATTTTAATTTATAACACGATTGACATGTTTTATTTTGTTTCAGGTTATTTTTAGTTGCATTATATGAAAAAAGGAATTACGACATGCTCCCATTAATTCGCTTTCTGTGCCAATTAAAATCAATGTTTAATAACTCAAACTTTTTATTTCGTTTACTTTTAAGTTCTAGGTCTAAAGAAATTCATGATATTGGAATTCAAATAGTTATATATTTCGAATTTTTAGAATAAAAATAAATACTGTATTAAAATTCTACAGCAATTACTATTTTTGTTATTGATTATGCGTTTTATTTTTTCTTAATAATATATCAATAAAAATTTATAAAATGTGTATATCTACGATAAAAAATGTTTTTCATTATAATCCTATGCTCCAAAATCAATTTTAGATAAGATAGAGAGATAGTAAAGGGAAAATATAACGACGCACTTTCTAAAATACACACACCATTAACGGAGAATAAGTCTGCAAACTTCAACGATGTGGTTGGATGCAATCTCATACTGAGGTCTAAAAAGGCAAGGGGAAGTCCAAAATATTTTAACAACGACCATGACTACGACGTTATCAGTCCAATTTAAGAGATGTGCGCAGATGAAACATGTCGATAAATAAGAAGAAAAGTCTCCTTAAATTGGACCAATCGTGAAACAAATGGACGAACAGATCGTTTGGGTGGTAGCGGAAAGAGCTTTCGACTAAAATATATTTTGGAGTATGCACCAGTTGCTTGGATTGTATTTTTTTTAAGCGGAGTTGGCTGGATAGAAGGCTTTTGGAGATTTTATATATATTTCCCTTTATTAGATGCTATATTGAAGGAGCAGAATATGGGGGGGAGGAAAGTCATGTTAGAATTATATGAATTGAATATTCAATTTTTGAAGTAGTGTGTAGTATTTTTTGAGAACTGGAAACGTTAGATGTGGTATGAGAACTTTTAGGTCATAAGGTTTTATATTTTTACGATATATATATTTCGCAAATATTTGAATAATCTAAAGTTAGTAATATCATAATACACGTGTACTGAGATCAAGTTTAGAAAAAAAAGCAAAAAAGCATCATAAACAACAAAAGGAATGCATAGAAATTTCTGAAAATTCATAGTGCATGTGTAAATATATATCCCACCAATTTGTGCTATAAGTATCACACCACAATTCTTCGTTCATAAAAACCGAAGCTAGAAAGGCGTGGTTGGGTGCAAATATTAAGGCGATATGAAAACACACGCGGATATTATTTCTTGCTTGAAGGAGTTTCTGGCGTCTGTCGACGAGTGAGGAAGTGAAAGTGAGAACCGTCAGACTCTGGTTTTTGAAAAGGTAATAGGAAAACTTGAGCAATATTATTGCAGTAACTTTTGTGTGAATCTCAGCGATACCCAAGTGGGAAAAGATCCGCATGAGAAAGAACATTCAAGAAACAGATTAAATGTTTAATAAATATTTGACACTCAAACGATTAATTATTCGCACTTTACTCAATCAATTTTTCTAAGTGTTTGAGAAATTTGATATTATTTTCCATCCCCCAGTACAAAATTTGAAGAAATCCTTTCGCAATAAGATATAAATTTTTAAAAAAAATCCCTCGTTTAAAAACTACAGAAACTTTCATACGAATAATATAATTGTTTATCTCACAAATCATACAACTTTGGCAAAAATTTCGTGTATTCATTATCTGAAATCCAAATTTCGAAGGTCAACAGACATATTTCCCGAAAATCCCGTAATCGTGATCCTACCATTCCAAATCACACAGACCTAATTTCCTTTTCCTTGGATACTAATCGACGTCTGTTTCAACCCTAGATAAGAGATAACTATTCAAAATGTGGACTTAGTTCGAATAAATAAGGACCCTTGACGTCACACTGAAATGTAGGTTAGACTTATTCTACACTAATGGAGGCGAGATGTATTCAATAGATCAAGAATAGAGTTCCAATTCATTTGAATATCGTTATGATTCGGTGCACTTCAAATTTTGTTCCCATTTACTGCGCCTTGTGTCCACAAAGATTTATGCTGCCACATATAATTATTCCAAAAGGGCCCGTCGCAGTTTTAGAATGTATTGTTTCCCTTCCACACAGGAGCTGCATACCAGTCTCCAGGCGCCAGACGTCAGCAACAGGTGGTTTATTGTTTAATCAACTGCTAGGCTGGAATATAACGGCCCTTTTCTGTTAAGTTTCCTCCGAGTCGCTGCATGCTGTAATTTTGTTTAGCAGAAAGCGATCGATTGACCACACTTTGCATGCACTCTGATTCAGTGAACGTGGGAAGTTGGTCTGAAGAAGTTTATGTGTCTTTTCGGCTTGTACTGTTATGTTTGTCTTATATATGAATAGGATAAAGACCAAACTCTTTTCAGATAAAAAAAATGTTCCAATTTCAATGACGTATTCAAACATCAAAAGATCAGACGGCAGCGTAATTTAATGTTATATACACACTTCTGTTATAATCTGTCGGTTTTTCCCCCCTGTATAAAATACATATAATGTTTCATCACCTAATATTTTAACATAAGAAGTTGAACATCTACTTTGCATTTAAATTAAAAATTGGCAACATTCAACTTTAAAGATTCAATAAGATAAATGGGTAATGATCACACGAAATAAAATCAATATGGGGGATTTTTCTATATGATAAAAATATTTATATTATTATCAGCCTGTAGCTTATTCCTTAATATTATTGGCAAAGATTGCTTTAAATATCAGTAACTCGTTATTAATATTTAAAAAAAAAAAAAAAAAAAAAACAATGAAAAAATTTTTTTTTTTTTATTTTTTTTTTTTTGCAAGTGAATAAGTGACTTTTGAGTTCAGTGGCGTAAGCGCCAGATGTGGCTATGTTGCACCAAATACGGTATAATCGTGTTTTAGAATCAAGAAAAATTGGGGATAAGGTAAGAATTTGTTGAGAGAGACAAAAAGAAGAGCGAGTGAGTAAAAGCTAATGTTATTGGCGCGAGAGCCAGATGTGGCAATGCTGCGCCAAACAAGGTGTAACTGCGGTCTAGACGTGAAGAAATTAAAAAAAAAAAAAAAATACAAAAATTGGTTGATAAGAAGGACGGTCGAAAATAGATAAGAATGGCTGGGGTACTTCGGGTGTGCGTCACCGTGTTTACCAAAGTTGATAAAAAGAAGAGTTGAAAACAAAAAAATTGCAGGGTATTCAAGGAACGCGTCTCCCCTTTTCGTGATGTTTATCATTTCAAAATAAATTAATTTCGAAAGATTATTTGATATTTTGTAAGGTGATAAATTTTACAGAATATTTTGGTTTGTAACACTGCATTACAACGAGAGGCAAAAACTTTATCGAACTATTTTTTTTTCTTAGCTTTTACGAAACCTATATGCAGGTATGATAAAACATTTTAGAACGCATCAATAGCAAACCTTCAGTTCTATTGGTAATTGTTATTTGCATATTCACATTTTAAAATTCCGTAAAATATGTCATTTTTCTGGTGGTTTTGAATGACCTTTCACTCTCAAGATTTGGAGATTAGCGAGATAATAACCGTAGAATTAAAAACAGATCTGTTGCTTGTGAAAATGGATGCATTTTAGTTTTTCAGTTTTTATTCATTTAGGTACAAATACTTTTCAGTAAATTGCATTTTTAAATTATGATTCTTAATTTCTTAATGGATCTTTATACAATATTATCAATTTTTAACAGAATGTGTTATTATATACAAACTAAAATGCCCGACACTGCATTCAATTCACTGAAATATACAATCTTTTTTGTCCCCAACAGCTTTAAGATTTCGAAATAAAAATTACAGCCTAACAGTTAACGTAAATTGTCGAGTAATTGGAAACTACTTTAACTAGATTCTTCATAAATTAAAGCGATACATCAATTTATAGGTAAAAATATTCAAAATTATTCTATGAGCTTTATTTCAATTCAATGAGAACTTAGTTGGAAATGTTTCATTTTTTACAAGTGCATTTTTGAAGATTGCGTTCATTGCTGATGAAAGCAGGCATGAACACACATATTTGTTCTTTCCATTTTATACATTCGTTGATAAGGATCCAATGAATTACATTTCCTTATTACCTCTTATATCTATATATGATATATGTTTCCCACGTTTTAATTCGGTTAAAAATTGTAGAATAATATTGTCATAAATGAACCTAATTTATTAAAAATCATTGAAACTCTTTTATATAAACTGTGCTTAAAATCACCAGACGAAAATGAAGAAAAAAATTAATCACCGCTCATGATATTTGCAACTTCTCAGCCAAACCAATTGCGTGCAACTCATTTCATGTGTCCGGACCTTATGTTCTGTAATAATTTTTTAATTAAAAAAGAAACTTCCCGAACACAATGATTATATATCTTTCATCATTCATGCAAACATATTTAACTCAACTATGCCGACATTTTCAGATTCCCATTGCAGCGAAAGACAATGCTGCGGCATATTGATTAAGAACAAACTGAAAGAAACATATTAGAAAGCATAACACTAAGTATATGCAGTTCCGGGTCCCACCGTTATTCCAGTTTGTTATCCTCTGGCTATTTGTTTTACAAAAGACAATACAGTTTCCAATAGAAGATCAACACAGCTGATTACATAATAACGAAACCTTATTCATATTCGCTTAAGAATAGGCAAAGACGAAACTTGAGTTCCTCATGCGGTACATGTCTCCTAAATATAAGACACTACAATTACACGCGAAAAGACATGCAAATTACTCCACGCAAAAGAACAGTTTCAAGACTCGGTATCGTGGCGAATAATTAACTGAATGTCGTGTTTCGAATGTAAACTAAGTGATTCTTTCCATTAGTAAAAATAAATTAATAAATATAATAATAATGAAAACGAAAAACCGAGAAATTAAAATGCTTCAAAGTTTGCAATTTTTTGATTTTATTGCTAAAATTAGATGGCACTTACCGATTTCATAAATGTATTATCCATGATAATTTGATAAATAGAAAAGCTAGAAATTTGAATTTTAAAATTGTAAATTAACGTGCCAAGCCATAGAGATAAATATCTTTGTGTTTTTCTCAAATGTGTATTCTTAGGATTCTAGTAATCTTTCCTCAAAATCTACTTTATTCGTAGCGCTGATATTTTGCACAACCTGAAATGAAGTATTTCCTATGCAATGAACGTAATTTGTTCCTCATAGACATTCCCAAGTTTTAGGTATAAAAAAGTATTTGTATCAAAATTAGGGGAAATTTGAGAATCGTAAAGTTTCAATTTGTTGAAATTTAGTCACAAAAATTTTTGTAATTATGATTATGGTCAGTTTATAAGAGAATATTCACTCATGTGGTAATTGGGTGTGAAAGAATAGTGCCAATGTAGCTCATGCATGACGTAAGAGGCGACTAAAATACGTGTTCAGTGTCTGGGGATACAGCCGGGCACCCTGTCCCAGGGGATTATATCAGAGGGTCTTCAGGTTGGGGTTGGGCGTGGGGCTAATACCCCCTCCCCCACGGGGAAAAAATACTTCCTTTTACGAAACCCAAAGAAGGAAATACTCAATAGTTTTATGGACATCATGGAAAGGATTTTGAGGGGGGGCAGGCCACGCCAGTGAAGAATAAGTATATAATATTATGTTTATAAAAATGCTCTGCAAATTTCCAAAGTTATAAACGTTGTTGATTTTATCCAAGATGTACATACGAGATATCATACGAGTGATGAATGCAAACAAGCTATTAATTGCTCATACATAATTATTTATCTGTATAGATAAATTGTACTATCAAAACAGATATATTTATCATGGGGATATCTGTATAATAATATGACTTCTGTTGCTTTGAATTTAAAAAAATGGGGATTATTTAAACTTGATATGAAACAAACTCTTGTTTCCTTGTCTAAAACGTCTCAATTACTTTTTAACATTTTTCGAACATTATGTTAATATTCCGCCTTGTAAATGAAATTTTTTATTCTGTTGAATGAGACACGAGGATAACTTTTAAAATAAAGAAACATTTTTACAATAAAGTATTTTAAGGTAACTTATTGCCTCAGTTATGTGCATCAAAAATCCACCAATAAACGTAATGGAAATGATAGAAGAAAACATTATGTTGAGATTATACAACAGAAACACATTTATAAGTGTATTAATGGAGGGGGGGAAAATTGGAAAGAAATTTTTTGGATAAATAATAGACTAAATATTGTACATCCGAATATCGATTTAAGTTAATTTCGATTCCAAAAACAAAAACTTGTGTATTTTTATATTTATTCATTACTTACGAATTTTTTAAAAAAATTTTCTTTAAAAAATTAATTTGAGCACAAAAGTACACAGAGATTTTGAAGGATGCACAATACCTTCTAGCGGTTCTCTCTCACAAGTTGCGGCTTACAGCAGGGGTATAAGCACCTAATTAGTGGCCCAGATGGAAATTCCTTTTTGGCCTGGTTGTCAACGTTGGATACCAGCATATTCACAGATGGGAAATCTAATCCAACCCCGTCACAAAGTCCAACAGCTTAGATCGTAGTGGTGACCATTAATTCAAATATTAGATGGCAGTGCATCCAAGTCTAGCATAACTGGTTGAAAATACCCCATCAGAAAAATTATTTCAGGGTGTCGCATGTGGTAAACGAATTGATTCCTACTTGTGATATAAATGGTTAAGGCATTTGTGTCAAATAGACTCACCATCTCAATAAGAGACTGCCGATGACGTAAATGGAAAATTTTTCAAATGACACTCAATATGAGCGGGGATGTATATCAGTTGCAGTCAAGGCCGAGAAAACAACCTTCTCCAAATATCATTCAGAAAGTCTCTCAACAGTAAAAAAAATGAATCTCTCCCCTAGGAAGAGGTTGTGTGGTGACTTTTTCTCATAATTCGCAATTAACAACTACAGGAGTAAAATCGTCTAATATCAGATCTGGAGGGTAATTTCTTTTTGGTTCAGTTGTCTAAATATAAATCTGCAAGCCCACAACTAAGCAGTTTAAATGTCACATAAGTCAACAGCCCCTTCGTTGAAAAATTATTGTAAATAAATATTTTGTACCAATGGTTAAAATAGTCGGTTTAATTCTAGATCGGAAAGAATTCACACGCATAAGAACGTTTTTTAATGATTGATTGTAAAACAAACTTCAGTTGATTAACTACCACGAACCTTATGATTACTAATTATTATTATCGACGGAGCATCAAATCCAATACATCACATTACAACAACAGAATCAAAAACAATATCTTAAAGGAGTACTGCGGCTCAGTTTTGAGGATAAATAATTACCGAGTAGTGTTTGGAATTTAATTCAAATATATTGCATTCCATACATACGAAGGAAAAAGTCTTGCGTGTTTCCTTATAGTATTGCATATTTCGATGATAATTAATATTCTACATCAAAAGTATTTTCGGAATACATTCTCTCTCTCTCTAACGCAAGTAGAACCCAAACTACTTGGAATACAAATCATCCGTTACACTAATTAATATAGTTACCTTTACGAACCAATAAACATCAAACATATTCTTCACGGAAGATGAATATTTCATCATTCAGCGATAAAATACTGCGATGTAATTAATTGCTAATTCTGAAGCAGCTATTATGAATGTATTTCATACACAATTATTTAACATCTGAAGAAGGGATTCTTGATTTACCTTATTCCATGAACTCCTTTGCTACTTAGGGGAAAGACACAGAACGATTTCACTGATGTTAATTATGTTATATATATAAATTATGCGGTAATATCTTCCTTCTCATAACATTATTTAACTATACGTTTATATACATACTTTATTCCATAAATAATAATAATGCAGATTTAAAACGTAATAGACATTTTATAGTTATATCAATACGAAAACTGTTATCATATATAAGAAAATTATTTTACGATGCAACATTCTTAATAATAGAAGCAATTCCGCAATAATTTGTAATACGCAATTTTAAGAAAAGGAAGTGCACTACCTAATTAGTTTCACTAAAAAAATTAGATCAAAGAGGTCGAACCAATAACTGGTTCAACTTTAAATCCTTCAAAAATTAACCTTTACGATGCGATTGTTCATTTACGTCGCACTGAGAAGCAACACGAGAGCTAATGGCGGCGGACCTCGTAATTTTGAGCCTCAGTCAACAGGTGAGGACGGCACCTGAGCTGGCACTTCTTCAAACTTCTAATCCAATCCAACAAAAGGACTTGGGACCTCGACTTGAAATGTGCATCAGCCCTGTCACACGGAGGGTCTCTGGTGGCATCAGGGCTCAAACCCATAACTCCATGCAAAAACGCCAGCCGCGAGTTCGCTAGGCTACCGTAGCCATATTAACTTTTGGAATAATATCTACTGTATTCAGTGGCGTACCTAGAACTTAATTTAGGGCGGGGGGGGGGAATGCATAACATCGAAACTGTGAAAGAAGCAATTTCCTTAGTTTAGAATTACCACTTGGTAAAAATTACAGAATATGCTACATCAATCTTATTTCTCCGATTTAAAAGTGTTCAAGGATTGATAAGATTTTTATCAAGTTACAAAAATAAAGATCACTTTCAAAAAATAAAAAGATACCATGCGAAACAAAACTCTTACGAACCAGAATTAGTGAAATCCAACAAGATTCAAAAGTTGATAAACATTTGAGGATTGAAAAAACGTAACAATTTTTTTTTAAAAAAATGGTTAAACAAGTGCGAGTTTAATGAAATGAAAAATTCTATGCATATTATTTTTCACAGATATATTTTTTAATTTTTTTTTGCCAAATATTTAAGACTTAATTCACTAACTTGCATATATATAACAAACGTTTGAGTATGTACGTATGTATATACTTTACTTACGTATGCATAACAAAGTCCATTTAAACGCATTTCAGAAGTACTGTTTCTTTAGTTTCCAAAATATTTCATAGTTGGAAACGAGCTTTCAGCCAGTACATGTTGTAACAGGTGAAGACGACTAAAATTCTCTTAAAAGTTTATGGATATTTTGGGTAAATATATAAATACAAGCGAGTGCAACATAGTATTTTCCTGCAGAACTTTACTTATGTAGAAAATATTCTAGTTTGTTGTGCCAGTAATTTATTTTTTCCCATAGTTGATATTCTGCAGTCAAAATACTATTACTATAATCTGACATATCTGAAGAATATGTTTCTTTCAGTATTTCTAATTTATTTTCATCTGTAGACATAAGGTCATTCTCCGATTGATTAAAATATTTACTGAAATAACTACTTTGTATTTTGTAAACAGAAAGAGGTGATATGATTAAATGGACACATCCGAGAACCTGTTTTAGGCGCT
>BMAW01081201.1:422272-451573 GCA_019974015.1 Nephila pilipes
CCCCCCCCCCCCCCCCCCCCCCCCCCCCCCCCCCCCCCCCCCATATTCTATAAAGAAAAACATCCTTTTTATTTTTAAAGTTTAGAATACCTATAGTAGTATAATAAAATAATTCTCCTGAAATATTTAAATTTCTAGAAAATTTTTTTGGGAGTGATTATGTTCATTTGCCTTCCTCCCCCCGAAGGTACGCCTCTGGTTGTACTTTTAATGCGAATCTCAACATCATTTAATGAGCATAATTGAAACTTGAGGTAACATCTCAGGATGCCATTTAACTTAATGTGATGTATAACATCCGATGCCAGTAATCGTCATTGTCGTCAATTTTTAGAATTTATTTCACAAAGATAAATTCAATTAAACAATTAAAAGAGTATTTTTTGTATCATACTGTTGATGATAATTGAAAATCCAATGAGTCATTTTGTGAATTAAACTGAAAATGCTATCAATTTTATTTCCAGTAAAGATTAAATACCAATTAATCAATCATTCGAATGAGCATTTTGTTTCTTTTAGTTGATGCTGACAAAATATCTTTAAATGCAGTATTTAAATGGAATAATAATAAAATTATCAAAGGAGGTTTCAGAAGTATAGAATGATCTTATAATGAGATAATGCACACTTGAAAATATACTTGCCTAACATTTTCACGAGTACATAAAACTCATGGGAAAAAACTTTAATATTGTAAGATATAATATGTATATATATATACATACAACAAATTTTCTGGAATAAAATATCGATTTTATGCGCTTTCTTGTCCTCCCACAGTTAATACAATTATAAGTTCATCAAAGAAAATAACTACAATAAAAGCTTGCATTATTTGATATTAGATAAAAATTGTTGCATAAATATATTTTGTTCATTATATGATTCGAATTTCCAATAATTGACGTTTTTTACGTTTAATTACTAATTCCAAATACTGAAAATCTCATTTCGATAACCAACAGCGTTTCAAAGCAAATTAAAAGGATTAAACTGTATTTTTTTTCACGATTCATCAATTTATTTTGTACTTTAATTTTTTATTCATTAATTTCCCCTAAAGGAAAAAGAGTTTGCACAAATGAAAGATGATTTTACATTTTTTTTATCGATATCTAAAACAAAGAGCAAGATTTAAATTTTGCAATAAAATTTAGGTAAGAACAAATTGTTTCTTATTTAAAATTATTTAGAATAAAAATACTTTTTGGTTATAAAAAACAACAATTCGGATTTACTAGTATCATTCTACTATTTTAAGGAAAATATTCAAAATATTGTTTGTCAATAGATAACACAGAGCAAAGGTTTTATTGCATATCGGCAGTGACATGAAGTTAATTATTCAGGAAAGGATGACAGGACTATTCAATTTTTTGAAATAAAATATTTGATACTACTTGTCATTCCACAAGGAAACCTCAAAGGATTCCTGTGGCTTTTCATATCAGACTATTTTCCTGTCTAATATGAAGTTCTTCATTCATACTTTGAAAAGATAAAAATGTTTACTCTGATATGAGTAATTCATTCTTTTTTCATGCGTTTTAAATATGCACACAAAAAATCGAATAAAAATCCAATAGCCAATAAAAATACAAAATTATCTATTTCTTCATTTAAGATTATCAGTAGAAGGACTACATATGTCGTTAGAAAAATTAGTTGCATAAATCTTTTTTATATTTAAAATTTGGCTCACATATATATCATTGATATTTTGATTGAAAAACGTATTCTATGAATAAATTAATGATACCGTGGTGCCATCTAGCGATTAAAGCTTCTAACTTTCAAAATTAAAAACCGATCACACAATAATCAGATTTTTTAACTGTCATTTTAAATGAAATTAAGATAATCCAATCATACTACAATTGATCCACTAGTTTATATTAAAATTACTATAAATGAATAAAATCAAACGGAGAGCAACGCCAAAAAACGTTCTTTAAATACGAAGTAAAATTTACATTACACTAAATCAAAATTTCTATAACATTTTTTAAATAAAGTGTTTTCTTATTAAATTTAAGAATCGTGCAACTGAATATTAGTAACAATGCATTCACAAAATGGCTGTGAAGTTAATGCTTCTCTGATTTATTTAATAATTTTTCTAATAGGACATCAAAATGAAATTAATGAAATAATACATGTGAATTAAATGCGAAATGGTTTAGTCACTTTTTTTTTTTTAAATTTAAAATATTACTAAGCTAATCTGTATGAGAAAATATGTGATAACATATTTTTCAGACTTATGTATTTCAAGGAATAGGCGAACAGTGTTTTTTAATAAATACTTTTTCAGAGAACACATGACAGACAAGTGTCATTTTGAAATATCAAAAGTTGGTTTTCTACTTACTTTATTATTAATACATTTTAGAATAATGGAATAAGATATTAAAATAAACGTGCTTCATTTTTTTCATGATACTTTAGGAGGTATTTAAATTTAACCAATTCAAATTTTTCAGTAAAAATCGAGTAAATCAATTTACTCGTTGATAACGGGAAAAAAAAAGTAAACTAATTTTAGATCAATTGTTTCAAAGCATTTCGTACTGATTTTATTCATATCTTACCAAAAGTTAAATATAAAAGTGATATAATGTAAACAGCTATAAATCTACTTCCTTTAATTTCCCTAATGCGTAAGCTGGACAACTATCTTGAAAGAAAAATTAGTTATATATCAGAAAACAAATCATTTATAACGAATTCTGAAGCTTACGAAAAAAATATTAATTCTTATAAAAACGCAATTTTAATAAAATTTATCATAAAAACATAAATCCTAATATTCAAAAAATAATGTGACTATAATTAATAACATTTATAGAATAAATTGTAGAATTTACAATGATTGAATAACGATGACGGAAAAACTCATTCTAAATGAGATTATTCCAATTCAAAAATAATTATTTAATAACAGTTTGTGGTACTACCTCATTTCATACACGAAACCATCTGCTATTTTTCTCTTATTTACACACATTTTCCTACATTCCTTGTATTACATAAATAAAACATAGAGTTTTACCCTCAAAAATTAAACAGTAATTTTATGCAATTATTCTGTACTCTGATGGCATCATGTTGTTTTATCAATTATCTTCTAGTTTCGCAAACTTCATTATCCCAAATCTTGAATCTTTTATGAATTTCTGTTCTCTTATCCGCTTTTCGTAAAATTGTTAACTCGGAAACACCTGTCACTTTCAATATGCAAGCTGACAGGCTCTGTTCTTTTCAGTGACACCTGCTAGTTCCTGCTATTGTGTATTTTTAGAAATGTTAAACTTCAGGCATCCGATATTGAAACACTTCATCGTAAAATTCGCGAAATACGTTAAATAAGTAAGAATCACTGTCAGTCTGGAGAAACATATGTAAATGAATCTCTCCTTCCCTTTTAAGTTTCATTAACATACACTATTTCAAAACAAGATTATTTTTAAGAATATATTTCTTGTTTCAATGGAAAGGATGACGCAAATTAAGCAACAATAAATTGTTTCTAAGAAAATTTAATTTTCAAAATAATTCAGCATTGTGAAGTATATTCTCCAATTGTTTATAATTATCACATACTTTTATGGAGTTTTGTAGCTAATGTAAGTAATAGGTCTGCGTATTGAAATTGTGTATGAAATATTTCGATCAATAAATTTTATTTTAGTTGTATATTCCTGCTTTGTGTCTCTGAGATATTGCAAATTAGTTAATAATTGAACGCATTTGAAAATTTAACATAAATTTAACTAATAAGCTTACGAGAGTGTTTTGGTGCCAAAATACTCCCAACGATGAAATTAATTGGTGTTGTGGGATATACAGCAACAAAGGCTATTTATTATCCCTCCAACGACGAAAAGTTTTGTTTGTGCAAATAAGAGAGTGGTTTCGAATTTCTCTCATAGATGGTGTTGTCAATAAACATAGCAACAAAAAAAAAAAAAAAAAAAAAAAAACCTCACCATCAAAAATTCAGCGCATTAATTTAATGCAAATGCACAACATGCAAAATACAAAGTACAACATGTGTGCAAATACATATCATTTACATGTGCAATCCGAATGCAATTTTTAAGTGTACACGCCCTTTGTGGCTCAAACCTCGAGTTATCATTTTTGATTTTCACAAAAACAAGTATATCAATTCAATTCAAGGCCAAACAGCTCCCTCTTAAGGCGAAATTCGAAACCGTACATAATTACAAATATTCTGAGTTAGTAATGAAAAAAATCTGGATAACAATGTTATTTTTTGTTCTTACGCACACAAATGAATCATGGTATAGTTAACTCGCACATAAAAAACGGATCTCTAGAATCAATTAAACGCATGTTTATCAAGTAATTTTATGTCTAAAAAATTTAAGGTGAATTTTGTGTTAAATTTTTTTTCGATATATTTTCTTAGTTTTTAAAATTTTTAAAAGTGTATTTCTTTCATCATGAATACGAGAGCTGCAACTCAGAATTTTTGAGTGATCATTTTTATCGATAGATAGAAGGAGGAAAATAAGTAGCTCAACACAGATATACTGTTAAATCATAAAATTGCTCATTTGTAGAATTTTTAGAACTTTTTGAAACATTTAAAGGTTTATTTTCCAAGTATTTCGGGGCTTTTAGGAAATTTTAAGCATTAATACCAGCCCTCTTGTAATGAAGTATTATTGCATCAAATTAAATACAGCATACACTACAGCAAACAAGTAATTATATTTACTGAAAATTAAATGTATGTGTTATTTATGATGAAATAGAACACCTATAAATATGATATTAAAGAATTAATCGAACATAGGGATTCAAACTGAAAATATCAATCTTTCAGCTATTTGATTTACACACACATATAATCATTTACTATAAATCGTTATTGTTTAATCACTTAAAATTTTTTGACAAACTGTGTAAAAGTGTCATTTATGCAATTTTGAATAAAAACATTAGTATCGAACCCATTGAAAACGTCATGATTCGACGAATAAACGGCATTTGTTTACTGAACATTTCCCGCTGCTTATTTTTGCCCGACGCTCACTGCAGACAATGCGTCAAAAATTTTAACCATAGTCAGGTGACCAGATGACGAAGTCGACAACTAAGCTGGCACCCCACTCCCCGCCTAGCCAATGTGAAGAATTTGAAACCCATCAGATTTCATATGCCAGATTTCATACGCTACATCGACAATACACTTCGGGCCCTTAGTGATATTAGGCCTCGAGCACTCCAATCGACTGAAATCAATCGGCCATGAGCTTGAGACAATGACCACTTAATTTCCAAACAAACAACGTGCAACAGAATTAACATTTAAATTTCGTTTTCAGGACAATAACATTAAAAATATCTTACTTTTAGATTGAGAATATAAGAATTTCTTCTCAGGAAATCAATTTCTTACCTGAAAAAGATAAAAAGGTACTAAATGAAAATGTCGATTAGCATAAAGTTTTTTTTTTTTAAAAAACAGCAATAAATTAAGAATTATTATAATTTGTTTTCGAAGTAGTGAGAATCAAATAACAAAAAGCACATATATTCCGAAAAAATTAATATACTTTTTAGACTTTTCAAATAATATACATTATAAATAATTATAAATTTGATGTCTGGGGGTATACTTATTAAATGGTACTTTTAATTTCAAAATATTCAAGTGGTGAAGTTTCAAATTTGTTGGATGAAAATTTCAAAATATTTCGGAAATTGATTAAATAAAATGGAATGAGCATTTAAAAAGATTTTAATGTGGCTAAAGTTAACATTTCAAATTATTAAAATGTGTATTTCACACTAAATAAATGTAATTTAACTATTTTATTCGTTTAAAATTTATATAACATTATTCCAAATTCCTCTTAAAAATCTTAAAATGCGATGAATGTTGAAGCACAGATTTGTAATATAAGCACACTTTACCCTTATAGGATTCATCTCAGGAAATAATATTATAATGCTCCAATCCAGGATAATAATTTAAAAAATTTTTAGTTCTTTAGTTCCTTCATGTCCAACAATTTCTGTTAACAATCTCATCAAAACAAGCGCTTCGCGAAGTTAAGCAAAAAGTTGCAACGTTAACATTGAAAAATAGTTAGAAAGAAAAGAAAAAAAAAATTATATACAATACTTTACAAATATCAGAGTTTGCCACCAACGGAACTCTGTTTTTTGCAACAAAATTACATAAATTTTTTAAGAAATTTATTATATTTTGTGATCACTTTTTAAAAGTGGTTAGAACTAAGCTATGCCAAAAAGCACCGAGCATGGAAATTCCGTATTTATGTGATATTCTAGACTCTCTTCTAAATTCAGAGTAGAAGCATCGATATTTCTTTGCCATTGTGGTAATGTGCGATCTTAGGATGTTACCACCGAAAATACAAGTCGGCAGTTTGAAAAACGGACAGATTAAATTTATGTCCTTTTGAATACTGTTGCAAAGAAATTATTATTTTCTGTTGAGGTAGTCAAGTAATAATTTAAGCCTTCTAATATAGTCACTGTGGTCGCATTGGTGTCCCGGACGAGATGTGAACACGCAACCGTTTCAATTGAAGTTAGAATTGGATTGTGGAGATGTGCGACTTCATTAAAACGTTTTTAAATTCAATAACAACTTCAAATGATTAAATGAATAAGTATAAGATAAACATTTACATAGATGTACATTTTATTATAATTCCTCAATAGATTTTAAACAATTGAGCTTTTTTACATTTACTACTTATCACGGCCAATAATTTAAGTTACTTAAACGTAGTTTCAGTTAATTATGATTAAAACCAAGTTTCATATGGATAATATTCAAACAATCAAGAATTATTGTTTATATTAATAGAATTATCATGTGAGGTTGGACACTTGAAACAATTTTTTTGGATAATTTACAATTGTGCTTATTCTAGCATATTAGAAACAGAGATAGTAAACAATATTTTAGTTCATCATGATTAAAAAAACATGGTAAATCGCAAAAGGAGTATTTTTTTTTTATCAATTATGAAAGTTGTAAAGGAAAACTTTAACGATAAAATTTTGAAAAATGATCATCCGATGAATGTAAGCGTTAACGAAAACAAAACCCTTAAGGTTAGAAAGAAAAACATCTTTAAAATTTTAATACCAAAATTACTCTTTTCTTTTGAAGTGATCGACACCGTACATCAATATTTATTAAGTACCAGAAATTATAAAATGTAGCTGAATTATATATATATATATATATATATATATATATATATGCATATGCAAAATAATGAAAAAATTAAGAAAAATAATGTAACATTTTAACAAGTCAGTGTATATATAAAAATAAAACTTAATAAGAATAATATGGAACACTTTGCAAATACATCTACCCATTAATACTATACTAAGCGAATACTTTTTCTCCCGTTAAAAAAAGCAAAATTGAGGTATCTTTTGTAATATTCTCTAAAAAGTGAAATTTAAAAAGAAGTTTAGTAATAAGGAAACGTACATATATGAATTTGATTATCCTGTTTTAACTTCTTATTTTTAGCTAGATCTAACATTTTTTTTTAAAAAAACGAAATACTACGACTTGACGTCTTCTGTATGGGTAGGTCACATCGGAGAGAGTATAATTTCCCCGTCGCCTTTGTTACACAACGAAAGCAAAAAGATTAATCAAATAATAATTACAAATGTTATTTTAAGCAACGCCTATTACTCTTCAACAACTTCATACATAATTCCTGAACGATATCTGCAGGGGAAAAAAATTAATTTCTCTACATATCCCTAACCGACCCTCTTGAGAAAAAAAAAAGAAGGGGGGGGGGGGGGATTTGATCCAACGACACAGATGACAAGTTGGCATTGTTGACCCCAAGGATGCGTGTCCAACCCAAACAAAACCACGGGCTGTCAGAGCTTCCCAATTCATTTGCACGTCTCCGCATCCTAATTAGACTTGCTTCGAGACAATACTGGGAATGTGACATTGGCGATGTCAAGAGGTTCACCCGACACGCACGGTTTAGTGAGATAAAGTAAGTAATGTTATTGTTTGAACAAAACAGATAAAACACGTCTTATCGGACGTGTTCCGACAAAGCGAACTCTTGTGAGGTGTTGAGAACTCCGATGCCCTTTGGAAGACGCGTGTGAAAGATTTAAATTAGATTAATTGAGGCGTTGCGAATGATTCACTTAGAAAACGTTTCATTGCGTTTTGATTTTTGGTAGCAAATTATAGTTAGAATGAAAAATGCAAAAATTATGTATCTCACAAATTACATTATATATAAGGAATATAACGTAAGCGCAGTATTTCTTTCTTAACAAAAAGAGTCACGAAAAGTAGTCTAAAGAAATCAGAGAGTCCAGTTAGGACGATAACCAATTTATTAACATCAAAATTATGGTTATTCAACTTTAGCGTTTAGTTTACTTTCTCTGTATTTAAACTACCCGAAAGCGTCTGAACTATTGTTTAGAATGCTAATTTAATCTATCTCTTACCAACTCATTCGAGTTCGAGTGAGTACAATAACTGGAGAATTCAAGTCCTTAACCTAAAATCGAATCTACTTTGATAGCTCCCGAAACTCTTTGACAAAACGGTCACTCTTTTCTCAGTTATAGATTCAGCTCCAGTAACTGACTTACTCTATTACCACAAACTATTTTATTGTTCTTCTCTTCGCCGCTTATAAATGTAATTTATCCTATCCAGTCGCAGCATTTCATTATTTCATTCCAGTGTACACAAGTCACATTTACTTTTATGGGGATGAATTTTGAAAGCAAACACGTATCAGAAAAAAACTGAAAGGATGAATTAAAGGAAAAATAGCGGTACAATCCCCCCCCCCCCCACACACATACACACCTCCCCCCAAAAATGTCACAGGATGATTCCTTTCTTTGACCAATATTTGGACTTAATTGTACTTGAACATGTGTTTGTTTCAAGACAAAATTTCTTTATGTGATGAATAAGAGAATAATCCAGTCTTATTAACCAAAGAGTCAATTAAACTTATTTCTAGGTAAGGCACTTTTGTTTAAATTAGTTAAAATGTTTTCAAAGAATAAAATACATAAATATAATGCGAGTAAAAGTCGTTGGAATTAATCCCAAATGTGCCTAAAAAGGTTTAGTGATGATAATAATTTTATTACACACTTTTAAAACGCTTGAGTTAGTGCGAAATAGGCCAGTTGTTAAATTTTCGGGATTCGTCGTCGGTAATGTTGAAGTCCAAAGGTTAACTCGAGTATTTAATACTCTGTGGACAGTCACGTGGAATAGTGAAAGTAGATGCATGTTTACTGGATTTTAAGTTACATACTCCTCCCGCAGTGTGGGGTGAAATTTAGAAGATTGAAATAAAAGCTCAGATATCGCCCTAGTTAGTTCGGTCTGGTTTAAAATTACGAACAGTTTACGAATGTATGGGATAATTGTTTAGTCTATGATTAATTAACATTGTTCAAGAACGTTGCAGCGGCCCTCTTCAGAAATATGACGTCCGGAGCTAAAAGTGCTGAATGGCCGACCCGACAGGGAATTCCTTTCTAGCTCGGTTGTCTAAGACCTCTGCTAAAACAAAAAGATGAGTAATTCGATCTCGACCCAGTCACCCTGGGTAAACTGACATTCGCCTCGGGGTGAAAAACAATCTTCCAAAGGAGCAAAAATGCAAAATAAATGGTAACTCAGAACACCAGATGGCAGCACACTCCAGCCTAGAGCTAATGGATGAATATACCTCCACAACAAAATAACTTCTGTGTATCCAAATCATGACTGGTGATATAACCGACTATGGTGATTGCGCTAAATAAACTTAACATTTCAACCAGAGACAACCGATAACGTCAGTGGAAACTATCCAAAAGAAGATCAACACAACAAAAATAAACATTTCTTGCTGTTGGAAATTCCGATTAATAGCTTTCTCAAAATATCGTTTTGTTGATTAATTGTATATTTTCCCCCATATAATTGTTACTAATTTCATTTGTCTAAATAAATCATTCAATGTCTTATAATAAACGTGTTGAAAATTGTAATTCCACAGTTCGAATTCTGGCTTATAGTTTGTTTCATTAATTTCGAACACGGTATTTCACAGTAATCAATTCCAGTTCTAGTTGTAACATCGCTTTATATTTACAACAATAATTTATTCCAAGAGTAATAATCAACATGAACAGAAACTAAATTTCAATAAACTATGTTTTAGTCTTACAGTACATTGGAGTCGTTTTGAAACAATTGCATTGAGAAATATGTATAACATTCAACTTCATAACTATTCAACGTAACAAAAGACTCCTTGTCATAAGAGAAAATTTTGTAGTTCAAATAGTAAAATGGATATCGAAAAATGACAGACTGAATAAAAAAAAGATAAGAGCAGGATTTCAATAAACTAATTACAGTTGAAAAGAAATTCTTTTTAAGAGAAAAGTAATATTAAAATATAATGTTAAAGTCTCTGAATTCATAAAAGCACGGCATATCTATGCACTTTGTACTTCCAGTAGTATCATTAATATCATCACAAATTCGTTCAAAATTAAATATTAGCATCATTTGGAGATTAACATAAGGAGTAAATAAGGAATTATGGAGACTCACAAATTTTAATAAAACAAAATTCGGAACTGTTTCGGAAATTAAAAAAAATTAAATCGTAAATATTAAAAATAAAAATGTCATCGCTAGTAATGAGAAGAATTGTTATAAGAACTTTTTTTACCAAACTATTATAAGTTATATGAAGCAATATTTGTTTAGAAATGCAACTGTTACATAATAGAATACTTGTTATAAAATAAACTATTTACATGGCAACACGCAAATTATTTCCTCTTCTATTTATTAAGTTCGCTATTCTTTTCTAAATTACTTTTATTCTATGCACATATTAATTTTAATTTCATGCTGCTACCCTGAGTCTCCCCTCCCCCATTTAAACAGCAGACATAGAAGTAAACAAAACGCAGAGCAAAGAAAGAAAATGTTCAGTCGTGGACTTAAATGACGAAAGAAACACGACAGATTTCGATCAGCACTAAAGGAAACCACACAGGCTTCAAATGCTACATTATTGCGATTATCGAAGTAAACATTTCGTTGATAAAATGTTTCTCTGGGGATTTCCACACTTCAAAAGCTCAAGAGATAAAATTTTACTGCACTTGAAATAACATTTATGTAGATAAAACTTGCTGAGTGTTGAAATCAGAGCGACTAGAGTTGTCTATCTGTTAAGGAAACTAGTTTTAAAAAAAAAGGATACTTAAAAGTATCAAGAGAGAAAAACATTTAGCAAAACATAAAATATATTCTAACAATTAAGGAAAAATATGGGGAATTGATAAATGATTGATTATTAACGTCGCACAAAGAAGCAACACAACACGAAGGCATGAGAATTTATCGATTAATTATAAAGTCGCACTTGAAAGCAAAACTAGGGCCATTGGCTTGTAATTTTGAACCTCAGTCTAGTGACGAGAACGGCACCGGAGTTGGAAACTCCCTTTTCAAACTGTTACATCACGCCAACGGGAGGATTTGAAGCTTCAAGAGATTTATGTTCATCATACCCAATATACCACGAGTCTTTTGTAGTATTGGGACTCAAACCCCCGCCTCAATAGAAGCAATGCCGGTCGCGAGTTAACGATCATGACAACTAGGTTACGGCGGCCACAAAAACATGGGGGGGGGGGAATCAAAATATTTTAGTTCAAAAAGTATATATTTTTAAGACAAATTATATTGCTGGATGGTGTTACAATATTATGTACTGCCTTCTGCTGATCGGCGCCACCACAAATGTGGCACTGATTCATAGTTCAGCAGCCATATGGGCAACTGACTGTTGCCAATTCAAAATTTTATTGGTGCCGCGTCGAGTTGTCCCCGGCGATGACATTTGGATTCTTCCCCATGCTTCGGAAACCAAGCAACAGTCGAAACAATAGGTTACTTCCAGTGAATGTATTCCAAAAGCGGCGAAGACGGTCTCATCTCCCTGAAAAGTTATGACAACGATTTTATGGGATGCGAAAGGCTTTATAATTGTGGATTTCTCAGAAAAAAAAGAAGAAATGACCATTGGACAATACTGTTGTGAGTAATACCATTCCCATTTCCTGGGATACTTTTGAACACGGGTGCATTTTGTATCACTTTCGTATTGATAGTATAATTTTAATTCAAATAATGTTGATTTTTTCAGGTATTTTGAACAAATGGAATATTTTCACTCTGATTTCTCTTTGTTTATTTTTCATCCAACTCTATGCTGAGCCAAACGTTTGTAATTTTGGACAAGGAAAAAAAGGAAGAAAATTGGTTGATAAGATACAGGGTCTAAAATAGAGATTGATCGATAGGGTACCTTCGTGTTTACCAAAGACAGTAAACCCCATAGGAAAGAAAAATATCATTTGGATACAGAAAGGTATGATTCTCGTTTTAAACTAAAGAAAGTAAGCCCCTAAGGAGTGGTGCACTATGCAAATGAAATTCATAATAAGCGTTTTATTATATGCAAAAGAGGTAAAAGTAACATTTTCTATTTTTGGACTTACTAAAATTTAAACTCAAAATGAAATGTTTCCTACGAGCGTTTACACTGCATTCATAATACATAATTTGTGCAAAGTATTATTGCTTTTTTTAATTTTCTATTTATGAGAGTACAAACACACTGCTGAATCTCCCAAATAATTTACAGAAATTATTTTTCCGTAAAATTTAAGGTTTTATGGGAAAAAGAAAACCCTCAATATACTTATATCTAAAAAATAACTCAACTTTTATTTTTTTTTTTCTTCTTCCATTTATTTTTCTTACGGTACAACTCTTGAATTTATTCAAACAGAATTGCTGAGAAAAGGAATTTGATGATCCAAATTATACATATTTGGAAAAAAATTATATCTCAGGTCATCATGTAATATACGTAATATTACTATTTTGTTTAGCGAAAATTGGGCTAAAATTAACAGAAAATACAGATATGTATAATCTTTTCACATGGATGTTGGAATACTGGATTAATCAAATAAAATGACCAAATTAGTTCCTTTAAAACTATTTCGTGATTTTATTAAGTTTATTTCAATTACTAAAATAATGCCAAAATCTTTTGTTAGATTTTTTTTTTTTTTTAAATATCAGAAATATATGTCACGAAAGAAAACACAAATGCATGAAAACAAAACGTTGATTTTAATTTTAACGACACTTAAAATTTGAAATATTTCATTCTTTTGAAAATTAGCTGTCTCCTTTTTCTTTAATTGTATAATTTTAATGCTTATGAACGGATACGTTTTAAAAATTATTTAAATCAGAGATTCTGTTAATTGAAAAACATTAAACAATTACGAATTAATATATCATAATAAAATAAGATACAGTTAACATCAATAGCTAAACAATAATAACTTCAATCTCCATGTAATTAAAAATTAAAATTGTAATGAAATATAATTAATAAAATACGTAATAAAATAAGAAAAGATAATGTAAATAACATAAAGATATAAATAGTATACAAACGTTCTAAAATATATTGGAACAATGTACTGCAAAATAGTAGAAAAGGATTGACAATGATTAATTTTTCAGTAGTTACTCTTTATTATCACATTATGATTAATGAGTATGCGAGTTTCGTTCAAAAACTAATGTTCTTTAATAGTAATAATAATACCCCCCAAAAAAAAAAAAAAAAAAAAAAGGAATATCTTGAATTTTAGTATGCCTATAACATCCTAGATGGCAGCACGAGACATACGAGTAAAGATTAAAAAAATAAGCAATTTACTTTTAATTTGATTTTTAGTTTGTTTTTTCCAAAAAATATAATACATAATTATCTATTTCATGGACAGATACTCATTAAAACTTTCATTTAATTAAAAACCCATCTATTAAATTAATTAAATTCAAAAGCTATTGTAGTATATTTCACCACTAATAGATGGCAGTACAACCTGTCACTATTAGTTGCTCATTGGAAATATTACAGGAGGTTTCATATTATTTCTTAATCTATTAAAAAAATCGAAATCCAAAACATCATATATTAACAACAATGTAGAAAATTTTTCTTGATGAAATAATTTGTTTTAATTTTAATTTTTTCATGCCTTTCCTTGGATTATTTTTTGGTTTGGAATTTCAATGTTTTAGAAAACTAATTTTTACTTGAGTTCCGTAAACTTACTTAGGAATAGGATATATATATATATATATATATATATATTTAATGGTAAAAGGAATTAAATTAAACAATCTATGCTTAAAATTGTCAGCAATAAATTAAATCGATAGAAAAAATCAGTCCAAACTATAACGTTCTAACACAAGTTCCTTACATAATTATGTCTTTAATAAATAAATATTTACTTGAAATTTTTTATAAATTGAATGCATTCTTATATAATTTTAATAATAAATTTAATTATTTTTTCCGCATCCTTTATATTTAAACAATTTTATTAATGTGTTAAGAAAGAAATACAATTTTTAAACTGTTTCATTATTCCTATTTCTAGTGCAGTTAATTGGATTAATATTCATTTTGTTTCATATTTTCGTTCTGTTTATATATATATATATATATATATATATATACTTTCCTAACTTCCACACCAAATCTAGGTTAAACGATGCCTAAATTACTTGAACGTCAGCAACGATGAAATGTGCTGTACTTGTTCGCCGTAAAATGAATTAATTCACTAACTATGAGCAGTGGGCCGAATCTGATTAATTGTCTGTTTTTATTCCAGCCCATAGGTTAATATAGTTTTTACACGAAAAAACTGCAACGGAAAAAAGATAACAGTAAATACAGCATTTTTCGGATTTTGATGCAAGGGCGAAAGACGTTTCCATTTTTGAAAATCCATTTGGCTGCATAATTGAGGAACTTCTGTTAGTGTAAGTGAATGAGTGATTGTGGGTTCATGATGCATATTTGGCTGCGCCAAACACTTGTTGAAGATACCACATGTTTTTAAAAACAAATAAAAAATTAAGTAAAAGATACAGATTGAAAAATTTTAAGGAAAAAAAATGTAAAAGAATTAATATCTTACACACAATTAAGATGTCTAACACTGTATGAAAACGTAAACAAATCATGGAGAGGGTTTCTCCACCAAGTCAGACAAGTTTAAAACAGATGAATTAAAAAAATGTGCGACAATGACGATGCAATAGACACTCTATTAAAACGTGATGACAAGTATATGGGACAAGACGGAAAGAGGTTCTGTCAGACCTTCAATTATAAGTGATTGAACCGCAAATTGGATCTAACTCAATTCTGATAATATCATTGGGACGATAAATACGGTCAATCACTGTCATACGCTGGGGGATTCATAACAGTAATTGCGAATACTTATCAACGTAAAAGAATTAGTAGAAAAAATAAAACGCGTAGAAATTTCGAAACAAATCATTGTAAACAAAGGACTATTTGGAAACAGCTTTACTTTAAGTATTGACTTCGAACTCCAGGATAAAGTAATACAGGACTTTTCAAAATGTTTCATCCGATGTAAAAATTCCATATTTTCCTAAATAAGCGACACAGAATGATAAATAATACATAAATACAAATGAAAACTGTAAAATAAGTGGCCCTTGTGGTTTCTTCTTGAAGCTCTCTCACGAAAGCTGTTTTGGAAGCTGTAACGGAGCTACCTCGCAATCGGACGTTCGCAGTGGATCAGATTACTTGATGTTACACAGCTGGACATCTAAGTCACCTGATAAAATATATGTGCCAACGTAATCCACAAATTTTTTTGAACTTAAACTGTGTATTCCACCTGCTGTACAATCAATCACCACTGACGCTTTACAACGCGTTTGGCAGTAATTTACATATCGAATTTATATTATACGTGTAACTAAAGGTAGATATATTGAACACTTGTAAAGAAAGTCCCATATTTTCCCTATTACTTATCCCTCTGAGTCGTTTATTTTGTTTGTTATTGAAAATCGTTTATTTTTGAAAATATGGAGCTTTAAAATGGGATAAATAATTTTGAATAACCCTGTATTATTTCAGGAAAAACAATGACATTGAACGTACGGTAAAAAATTTAACCAGTTTTATAATACATTCATTAATAAACGGAAATATTTTTGTAAATGTCAGTATGTATATATAAATGTTATATGTAAAAAAAAATCATTTCGTAAAAAAACAAAAGCATTTTTTTTTAATTTTATTTTCGAATAGAGTTGCCCATGTAAATATCTTTGAATTTGCTACCTGTTTGTTTAGTCTACAAATTTTACAATCCGAACCTCACCAGAAAAAAAAAAAAGTTTGCCATTCTAGTACTAAAGCAACTCGAAATTGTTTACAAACAACTTCGTTATTCAGAGCCTCAGTCAGATGAGGAGAAGCAAACCACAGCTGATACTCCAGCCTCAGAACTTGCATGGAGATCGCGTGAGAAATTAAAGGCTCAGTTGAATTTAACGTTCAGTAGCCCATATTAACTTATACGGTGGTACCTAACAGAGCAGATGGACGCGGTAGCCTAGTGTTCATGACCGCGGGCTCGCGACCAGCGTTGATTTCGTTGAGTCGTGCTGCAAAAGACCCATCGTGTAGCGGGGCTGGTGCACGTTAATTCTGTTCCGAAGATTTAAATCCTCCCGATGGTGTACAGTGGAAGTTTGGAGAGGAAAGCGTTAGCTCAGGTGTCGTCCTCATCACTTGTTCGAGGTTTAAAATTACCAGCCATCGTCTTCTCAGTGAGACGTTAACAAACAATCACTACGGAACAGGACTCGAACACACGATTCGATTCAAACATGTTCCCAGCCAATTGGTTATTAATTTGAATTAAGGTTGCTCAAAACTTTACAAGAGTGGTGGACATGGTAAGTTGGAACTATGGTCAAGTGACGAGGAAAATAGCTTAAAATAGCGTGTATCCGATTTCTTTGGCGAAATATCCTAACAACGTATTAAAAGAAACAACGTATAGAAAGAAAACTCGGGAAATGAATAATTTCAATGTTTATTAAATATCACAAAAGGGCGAAAAAAGTTCATAGAAATTTCCAACAATATAAATTACATAAAGCCGCGCCTATTCTTTCGGCAGAGGCTTTTCAAATGCAGAGCTGATGGGAAAAAAAGAAGAAAAGCAGTCGAAAATGAACAGAGCACGCCTCTAAATCACAGCAAACAAACAAATAAAAAAATTGAACAATGCCCCTATGTTAAAAAAAGAAAGAAAGAAAATCCCCGCACGAAATAGTTTCTCTTCCTCTGTTTACTTTCTGACATCATGGCCGCTGAAATGTATCCAAACTTTCTTTTCAGCTTCGTTGTCCGGAAGCTACAATTGAAACATCCGGAGAAGAGAGAAGGGAGGAGGGTGGAATGACTTTTTTTTTTTTACAAAAGATGAATGGGGTGAAAAAAAGTTTTATTGGAGTTATTAAGTCTTTTTTTTTATCCGGTAAAATTTTGAGACGGAATCAAAAATAGCGTTATATTGATTGGGTGGTTTAATTTACCATAAAGTAACATGAAATATTAAGCAACTATTTGGTTGCTAAGTTACTCACTAATTCATGTGAAAAAAAAAAGCATATATCTGTGATTTCGACTAAACTCTAGAAAAGCAAGATAGGAAGTAATGGGGGAGGTGCAATGACAGGAAGAAGGGTCGAAAATAGGAAAAGTTCGCTAGGGCTTCCCAGGACATGCGCGTCGTTCATATTTTACCAAAGACAGCAAATTACATGACAGAAAGGAGGATATCTTACTTATCTGAAGAAGGTAAGACCCCGAGGAGTTTATTTCTCATTCTCCAACTTCAACATGAGAACAAGTGAAGAACTTGACGCCCAGTTTGATTTAAAGAGCAGCAACCCCCATCATTCTACTCGGTGAAGCTTTCATAAGAGAAGAAAAAATTCCCAAGTTCCTACAGTAATTTAGATCTTTACCTCCTCATCTTAAATGTGAAGTTTATTTACTTGATTTTCTCAATCTTTCCATTATTAAGTGTATGTGTGTATGTGTTGGAACTTATTTCACATGATCTAATCAAAGGCTAGAAAATGTCATTGATTAATTCTCCTCAATACAGATTAAAGTCTCTGCGTATATTATTTTTCATTGTAATGATAGGAGCGGTCATTTTGACCGTAAAACTAGTTTGAAAAGCGAATATTCTTAAAAGGTTCATGTCAGCTCACTGACATTGCAAGACTTATTATATTTTTGTGTTTTTTAATACATTACAAATTTACTTTTTAATATTGTATAACAAAAGAGTAAATTAATGTTCTCCCTAGAACGACTAAAGCGGTCAAAAAGTAGCCGAAGAGATATGAGCCATATGCTATTGAAATACCCTCTTTTCTCGTAGGCTTTTTCTTTTCTTTTTTTATTCCAATGCTCATGCGCTTATTTTCAAGGCAGACAACAATTTTTTCAATACTTTGTTCAAAAAGACTGAGCATTGATAAGTGTTGAGCTCTTTTTCATCATTACGATGAAAAACTGTTGCGATGATGATGAAAATAGTTATTCAGATATAAAAATTCCTTCTGAAATGCAAAATTCCAGAGCAAAGCTCGGACTCCTCAAAAGAAATAGTAGATGAAAATCCCGCTCAACATATAAGATCCTCAGACAACCTTCATGCTCCAGATGGAATTCAATAACAAGTTCTCAATTGCGTCTTGGATATATAACTCAGAAAATGTATTGAAATTTAAAAAAAAAAAAAAAAAAAACTGCATCCAAGCCTTATGCTAAAGAAGATATTGGAAAAAATGAAACTTCATCTTGGCGATTGCAGTTCTTCGAATTCATAATAAAGAATATTCGAAAATGTACGATTGAAGAAGCTCGTCTCCAAAATTGGGTTTATGGAGCATTTCCTCGGAAAATTTGGATGCTTTTATTGCTCTAGTTTACACAAGAGGAACAATGTGCTATTCTTAAGCGACTTTTGTTAAAACATTGGAGTCCCCCAATATTCAGTAAAACGATCGCAAAAAACCGTTTTTACAGTTCTTGTTTTTTGATGATTTGATGACAACTTTCCGCTGAGGGGGGTGTTAAATAGTACAAATTTATACCTTTTGTGGGTGCTAAAATGTACAGCTTGGTGAATATGTCGTCATAAAAATAAGCGATACATTTCTTAAAGAGGTAAGGAAAATACCATAACAGTCAATGGTTTTACATCTCAGAAATTTGCGTATGCTTTGTTGGTAAAAGAAACTTCTGTTATTCGAACATTGCGTATAAATCTAAGAGAACTGCCACTGATTTGTAATGATGTATATCCTAAATGAGTCTTATCAAAAGTTCTAATGAACGTTCAAAAAAGTTTTCTGTTTACTGGTGTAAACAAAAAATTTTTGACTGTGTCTTGCGTTACAATAGCTGATTTTCCAAAATAAATAAATAAATAAGAAACTCATAGAAAAAGGTAAATTTTTACAACTTCACAAAGTGTAACGTATATGTACTTGATTAAATGGGCTCATTGTATGCGATGCGAACGATTTCAGGGAGCCTGCTATAATTTTTTACAATGTTCTAGATATTTCAACTATAATTTACTGGACATTATTTAGAGTATATAAATCTTCGCAATTTTCTCGTAAATCCTTTATTTGAACCTCATTAACGAACTGAAACTGTCACATTCTTTGTCAAAGAAATGTCTCTCGTGGTTTCCTAGCCCCTCTAAAACCAAATCAACGTCATAAATGCTCAAGATTTTTTATTGTTCATACCATTGCAATGAGAAACAACATGAAAGCTTATAGCGAAGGTCCTCGTAATTTTGAGCTGCGATCAAGTGATGAGGATGGCACCTAAGTTGGCACCTCTTCCCCAAACTCCGTTGGCGCTTCACCAGTCCTCCCTTTGGCACCACTCTAACGAGAGACTGGAGACCTCTATCAGATTAAACGTGCATCATTCCCGCTAAATGGCAGGTCTTAAGTGGCATCAAAGGGGGAGGGGGTGGGTACATGACCATGACCCCTAAGCTATCGCGGCCACTCAGTGCTCGTGATACGGAAACAAAATAAAAATGTATTATTCATATGTTCAATCTATTTGTGGAAAGTGTCACAAGAACAGAGCCTTGAACACTTTTGTTTCAAATTATTTCTTTAAGCTAAAATGAGAAATATAACATTCATTCTTTTTTCTCCTGAAAATAAAGTTATTCTATTTTGTAGAATACAGAAAGTTACTATTAAAAATGTTTCATGCGCTTTAAATTGTTTGAAGTAGCTTATTTGAGCTTTTTATAATAATATTTAGGTTAAAATTCAAATATTTATTCTCGATTTTTTACTGCGATAAAACTGATCTCTAAAGGTTGATTTAGACAGTTAAAAATATCGGTCGTTCGAGAGTTAAATTACAAACAAATGTAAGTATTTTCATAAAACGTTGTGACAAGAGAGAAAAAAAATGCTTTTTAAAAACTAATTCACATTTAAGATTTCAACTAAGCTATTCTTTTGATACTTCGCTCTACGATGATTTCATACATTCAAGAAAATCAAATGAATCCATTTATTTTTAAATGATTACATAAATATTTCTAAATTCATCATATCAGCTCTCTTTGTGTATTTAAATAGTTTAACTAATTTTAATCATTTTTCAGTCATTCATCATAAAATAGGTATTTTAGGTGATAGGGATCCATATTACTATTATCATTAACTGTTCATTTATTCTCTGATATATCGTCCACTATTTTCAACGCTGAAATTGAATTACATCACAACTCGGACTTTTAGGATATTAGTGAAGTATCGCTTCTTATGGGAGATTTTTATCTGTGCTTCTACAATGAGGAATAAATCATTGCCTTGATCGGCCTCAAAAATTTAAGATGGTTTGCGTCCCCAACAGCATTTCATAATCAAGTTACGTAGAATATGAGACAAAAAAAATAAATAAATAAACGGGCCCATAAGTTTCAGCCATTTAGATAATACAACATTAGCTGCAATCGTTAAACCTAAGAATCGATCTTAATTACGGACCAAAAACATATTTTATTAGCCCTTAAAAATAAAATATGACGCTCAAAATGATATCTGTCTGAAATTGCAACTCTGTTTTAAGTAATTTAATGCCACACCATCGCAATACTGCAGTAAACTTACATAAGCACCGGCATTCCTCTCCGTGTTGACATAAAATACGCTCGTCGTAAAAGAAACCACGCGCTCTATTTTTTTCCCTCTAAAAATATCTCTTTTGTCCTATGCACATCCTGTTTTAAGAAGTTAATGTTTCATTTCAACACGACTATTTATGGAAACAGGAGCCAAGCGAATCAATCATAAATCTCCACGATTCCTCAACCTACGATCGTTTGCGAGTATCAAACGGAAGTATTAAGTTCACCGATTTTTTTCCCTTCCTTTTCCGCAGAAATGGTTTAACAGTGGTCAGATTTTCTTGCGTGAGAGATCTTTGATAATGTGGCTATAATAGCACACCTATATTGAAACGGATCACGACAAAAAAGCAACCAGAGACCAGCAAAACTGATTATCATCCGGCATTTTTTCGGTAGGCAAATGTTTTTCCTGTTAAGATAAACGGAAACCTAACCGGGGAATCGTGATTTTGTGCCAGGCATTTCTTCTGTAAATGTTACCTGGAGTATTTAATAAAAAGAAACGATGGGAATGAAGGAGATTATTAAAAGCTTCAACATTTGCTCAGGAAAAAACTAGCTACAAAAAAAAAAAAAAAAAAAAAAAATATAAGTTTCAAGTTATGGAAGCCGCGGTAGCCTAGTGGTCACAGTCGCGAATTCGCGGTCGGGGCTGCAACCGTCTAGTCGTTGATTCGCTCCCGAATGCTACTAAAAACCCGCCGTGTCGCGGGGTTGATGTACATTAAATCTGGTCGAGGTCCCAAGTCCTCCCTTTAGCTGAGCGGGGAAGTTTGGAGAGGGAGGTGCAAATGTCGTCTTCGTCACTTAATGGAGGTTCAAAATTACGAGGTCCGTCGCTAGTAGCCCTCTTATTGCTTCTAAGTGCGACGTTAATAAGCAATCAATTCAAGTTATTAATTATATTACATTTTTTTTTCATCTATATTTTATTATATTACATAGTCTATATTATTCTATTAGTCTTCATTATTCTATTATTTTAAATCTCATATTAGTTTGTATTATTATATTCAAGTTTATATTTTTATATTAGTTATCGTGACTTAGAGGTCGACAAATTATGGTCCATAAGTCAAATATGACCCTCCATCTGTTTTAAACACGGCCCACGAATTAATATCGTCTTTGCACGTAAAAGTTGCAAGAAGAATTACGACATCGTTTTTCGGATCTTGATGCAAGTGGTCAAGACATTTCTGTATTTCATGATCCATTCGACTGCACAATTGAAGAGTTTTCGTCCGATCTTCAGTTGGAAGTGAATAATACGCAAACTGATGTAATGCTAACAACGATGCTTAAAAAAATGGATTCAACTCAATTCTATAAATATCTTTCAGAAGATAAATACGGCCAATTAAAACCCTGTGCTAGGGGATTTATATCTGTATTCAAGAGTATTTACCGATGTGAAAGGTAATCACAATACAGATAATTATTAAAAGAAAACTGTTTGCAAATAACTTTACTGATAGGAAGTACTAATTTCAAATTCCAATCGGATGAAAATTTCTCTAAGAAAAATCAATTACAATCATCGCAATGGTATCAACCATTCTGTTATACGTTTATTGACTAAATGGTAATATTTTTTTTCTTGCGTTAGCTTGAGTATATAAATATTGTGGAAAATATTATTTCCTAATAAAAATGTTTTAACCGGTTTGTTGTCTCTGTTGCTGTATATGTAAAAATGCCCATGTAAATATCTTTGAGTTTATGTACTTGGCTAATGGGGCCAAAAAATGTTATGATACCACCCTTGCCAAATATGTTTTGCTTATCCCTGGTCTATATTATCATATAATTTCAAATTATTATTATATTATTTCATGTCTGTATTATTCACATCTGTGTTATTCAAGTCTATATTATTCAGACCAATATTATTCAAATATGTATAATTCAAATTCATATTATTATATTATTTGAAGTCTATATTATTCAAGTCTATAATATCATACTTTTTTTTCAAGTTTGTATTATTCAAGTCTATATTATTACAACCTTTAGCGTCTGAATTATTATATTATTTCAAGTCTACATTGTTATACTATTTCAAGCTATATATTTTTAATACAGGATTCAACCAGTATATTTGCTAGCATATAAACTGACTTCTACATTTCTGATGAAAATTCTTATGTTTTTTTAGCACAAACAAAGCAAATCTGTTCAAATTTCGCAAATAATTTTCAAGAATCTAAAACAAATATCTTTAACTTGAATGCAGCCATTTTATTACAACCTGAAAATTATAAAAGTCACTGTAATACACTAAAATGAAATGTGATGTGATTTCTACGTAGAAATATATCAAAAACATTTTTTAAAAAAGAAAAATTTGAATATATATATATATATATATATATATATATATATATAGGGCTAAAATTGAATTTGTTTTAAACAGAGAACAATCCTAATATATAGAATTACTTTTTAAAAATAAAAAAAAATCACTACTATATATTTCTTTTCTTTTGTAAATTTTTAAAATATTTTCTCTTAGCTTGTTACGATTATGTTTCATTCAACTGAAATAATGCAGTAGATTTTCTGATACGACTTTTATTATAGTCATGCATTTCCGAGAAACATCCATAAAATGCATTCCATCCCCCTCACCCATTTTTCATTGTCTGGATCTCATAAAGTATAAAATATGAATTAGTAAGCATTTTATTTGTCTACGGAAACTCGAGTTCTATTAGAGGAAAAGTAAAGACGAAAGCAATTTACGAAACACACTATAGCACGAAATTTGGAATGAAAATAAAAGATACTCCATAAATATTCTCGAATTCCACTATGCTATCAGAGATTCTCGAAATGATGTTATTACTTCCAACTAAACATTATTTTGATTGAAATTTACATACATATACATAAAACAAAAGGCGCATGAAAATTACCCAAATTGACGGCAATGATATGTTATAGTGGAGCAGAGAAGCAGTTATTTGGTCATAAATTCTTTCTATGTAGAGTTATTGTGTTTTGAAACATTTTAAGCATACATCCGCTCATTTTTATGCAGTCCATAGAATCACAAAGGAATGCTGCACACGAATTATTGTGAATGATATTAGAATTTTTTTTATACATTTAAGAATTGATATAGATTTTGTGATAAAGCTAGTGGAAAATTACATAATCGAGCTTATTTTTCTCACCTTTAGCTTATTTTCAAAAAGTTTTCGTTCAAATGATAATTGCATTTCAACTGCAGATGCTCCAATTGTCGTAAGAGCGCATGCGCCTACCGAGAGCCCAGAATGATAAAACAGGAGTTAAGTTTTGAAATTTATAAGGGAATTTATATATTTATTTTAAATATAAATAAAAGAAGTATTGTTGTATTGAGAAATAAATAACAAGAAAGTTAATTATTCAACACTTCATATATTTCAGAATGTAAACCTTTAGCAAAAATATTTAATTCACGATACATCTGCATAGCTTCGCGTATTTATGAATTTAATTTTTTAACGTCCGGACTAGTCCACTAAGTATAGGGAATATTATTGGTTAGTTTTCAAATAACGTCGTTCTAGGTCAAATTTCCTTTCCAGTCACGGTAATTTCTAAGACCCGTGGGTCGCAGCATAGAAGAGATGAATAGGTAGTTTTTCTTTAAATTACCCGTGGCACATACAGCAGAAATACTGTTTCGTATATCAAGTACTTATGTTGTTCACAGTGACGTTTTATGTCGTACGGATGTGGCTATAAAATAACGAGACTGACGCTGCTTCAAAAGAAGTACGCAAGTACCAAACGCCATTGATAGACAGTTGTTTAGCGTAAATCCTTCTCTTTCGAATGCACTACTTCTCGCTTCTGTAAACAAATCCGTATAGTCGTGGCCTTCGTTCACATTGGAGTAATTTTTTTCCCCGCCGTGTAACAATAGAGCAACTAACTGTTGTGAAATTCTACTTGGAAAAAACGCTACTGAAACTTATTCATTGAAAGAAATATAAGCGTTTTCAAGATGACCGAGAATACGTAGAATATGATTCAAGCCCGGGTCAAAACCACCTGACAGTATCGAAAAAATCGGTAATATGGTTCGATTTAACCTTCGGTTAAGTATTCGTGTGATTGATGAAATTGTAGGAGTTGACAAAGAATCCATTCAGCAAATTATGCACAACAATTTTAACATGCAAAAAGTGTGCGCCAAAAAGATGCCTAAGACCTCACGTTTGAACAACAATCAAGTTGCAAAAATATTTCTACTGACACTTGGCATGCCATTGAAAATGATCCAAACTTATTGGAAAGGATAATAATGTGTGACGAATCGTGAATTTTTACTTATGATCCTGAAATGAGGCGCCAATCCGTGCACTGGATGAGCCCATCTTCACCGAGAGCCAAAAAAGCTCGAATGAGCAAATTAAAATTTAAAGCAATGAGGAATGCCTTTTTCGATATTCAAAAAAGTATATTAAATTATTAAATTGTGTACCTTCACCGTGTTCCTGAAAGTCAAACTGTTAATCTACATTACTACCTTCATGTTCTACCTGAACTCCTTGAAAGTATGCGGAAAAAAACGATCCGAATTACGGAAAGACAGGTCATGGGTGCTCCATCAAAACAATGCACCGACTCATTCGGTGCATAGAGATGTTTCCAAGAGGTTTCTAACCAAGTGCATCATCCCAGTGTAAAACCATCCATCTTATTTGCCATATCTTGCACATTGCTTCTTCTATATGTCTCCTAAGATGAAATCCTCATTAAAAAGGAACAAAATTTGAGTCTGTGGAAGTTGTGAAGTATAAAAGCGGCATGCGTCCTGAAAGAGCTGATAAGAGGACTTCCAGCACTGTTTCGAACAATGGAAAGTTTGCATGGAGTATTATAGGGATAGAAGAGGGGTGTATATTGAATGTGTGATTAGAAGTAAATATGTATGAAAGCGGAATAAAATGTTTTGCAGCTTCAGTCTCGTTATTTAATAGCCTCAGTTCGTAAGTTTGAGACGCCAAAAACATTATTTTTTATCAAGCAGATTATTTGATCTCTTACGTCAAAGCAAATATATTCCGGTTCACACTTTTTTAAGAAATAGCGATGCATGTCAGCCATTTGTCAGTTAAGGGACACAGTATCCTGCAAACAACTTTCTTAAATTAGATATTTATAAGATGTGTTTATTTACCACACATATTTGAATACACACACAAAATATGAATTTCAAAAGAAAAGGAAACTTTATTTTATACAAATAATTATTTAAAATTTTAATTCGTTTCCAAGTATTTCAATATTTTAAAATTCCTGTTACTTACACAAATTTTAATATTTTTAAGCAAATTTTTTTGGACAATTTCTTAAAAATGTTTTTCGTTACTTTGTGCATGAATTTGGTTGTACCAATATTATTTACAGTTTCACAAAAATAATATTAAATGAATTAAAATGAAAACAAAATTTTAGACACTTCAAAAAACAGCTATATCGAATATTGTGGATTTTTTTTTATTAAAAAAATAGCTGTTCATCTCTCAAAAATAACTGTTCTAAATGTTTATTCCAAACACAGAATTATCAAACATATTAAGCAAAACCACCAAAAGCATTTTAAAATGATACATTGATTACAAAAAAGCTCTACCATTTCAAATACATGATTGTCATGCAAAATAAAAAGCTGAGGAAAGGCAACTTAAATTTTTAAAGATCAATGAAACAATTTGGCCCACTTTTACAGAAAATGTAAAGAATTCGATAAATAATGTAGCTACACATAGCTGTTAAATTTTGTATTTATATTTAGAAAAGTCATACAGTTAAAATCGAATAGTAAAAATGTTTTCGATACTTGGTAATTTTCAGGGTCTGTGTCTCCATTAATTCACTGCTTGAATGCGACGGACTTAAATAAATGAGTAATTCGTCTCAACAAAAAAAAATAATAAAGATTAATATTTTTTCTGCAACATCAACTTTCCAGACATAGGATAACTGCATAAATAATACGCAGAACGAAAATAAATGTATCGTTCTTATTCTCCAGAAGCGGGATATTCAATGTTAGGCAAATAAAGCAAATGATTGAATGATTGTTTATCAATGTAGAACTTAGAAATAAATGAGTGCAATCGGCGACGGTCGTCGTAATTTTAATCCTCGGTCAAGTGACAAGGACGACACCTGAGATGGCACCTCCATCTCCAAGTTTCCACACCACGCTAAGGAAACTTGGGACCTTGACAAATTTAATGTGTATCAGCCCCAACACACGGCGGGTCTTTAATGGCATTTGGGTTTGAACCCGCGACTCGACGGAAAGAGCGCCCGTCACGAGTTCTTGATCATGACCTCTAGGTTACTGAGACAGCAGGCATACCAAGCAAAGAAGATTAATGACATTGGTTTTTTATCCGTGGGTTAAAACATTCGCTGATCAGAGAAATGGAGCGTCGATTCAACAGTATCAGTTCATTGGCGAAGGTTCCTATCAATCCTTTTAAATAATTATTAAGATAATTTAAATACTGAGGAACTCTATAATTAGTTAAATTTTTGACATGGACGATTAAGTTCGCTGGATCACAAAGATATTTGTTAGGGACCTCGATATTGGCTTTGGTGCCTCATAATTTTAGGTCACGATCAAGTAACGACAACGATACCTAAGCTGGGCAACTCACTCTCATCGCTACCATGCTGATCCTACGTCTCGATAAATTTAACATTCATCCTCTACACAACGAGTATTTAGTGGTAGGTATCGAGATTGTATTATTACAACTTTAGTATTAGAAGGCATGCTAAAGAAGCTTTTTGGTTGGTACATAAAACTGTTTATAAATTGAGATCTGAGTGCATGATACATTATTTTATAAAAAATTCCAGTTGATGTGAAGAAATAGGCATGTATCATTTGTTTGAGAAATTATAATAGTTATTTTTTGAAAAAAAATAACTGTATACCTACAATATTTACAGAAATTAAAT
This sequence comes from Nephila pilipes, assembly GCA_019974015.1. NCBI lineage: Eukaryota > Metazoa > Arthropoda > Arachnida > Araneae > Nephilidae > Nephila > Nephila pilipes. The sequence goes on from BMAW01081201.1 coordinate 450,518, forward strand.
GATTTTTACATAAGATGTAATGAAGAAATTTTTAGAAATTTCCTTTAAGTTTATCCCATTAAGTATATATTTGAGTTACAATGAGTTGAGAATATACAAAAACGCTTATTGTAACGAGTTTGCTGTATAGTATTTTTAAAAATGGATATTATGAGCCAAATTTTCCCAAAATAATTTGAATTTATAAATTCTTTGAGATATAGTGGCTTTGAAAGATAAATTTATTTTTAAATATTTCTTATAAGCCATCTCCCCTCAAAAATTTGAAATTGATTTTCAATTTAACAGAAGAGATAGAGATGCATTTACTGCAATAAATTATTAGAGTAAAATCTAATGAATATTTTGCTTTTAAGCACATGAAAATAAAAGTAATATTTTACCCGTATCCTTTTTACGATCAATAATTCCTTTAATCCCTTTGAATGTCGAATCACATAAAAACCCTCAAAATAGACATAATTCTACCCCGGATGGTTGTGGATTGGGGACTAACACCTATAAATAACCCATGCCTGATTCAAGATGGACGAATAAATATTTACCATAAAGTGGTAAAAAAATATAGTTCGTTCATCCATTCTGTCATTAAAAAAACCTCTTAAATTCTAGAGAGTTCTTATGATCAATATTATGGACCAATCTATTTTCACAAAATATATCTCCTTCCCCCCTTCCTATTTACAACTAAATTTTGTTTTTTAAATTTAGGAGGATCCTTGGAGTTGATAATAAATCATATTTTCTTGTGAAAAAATTGATTCTATTAACATTTTCGCATCGAACTATTTAAGACGCTTATATAAATCGGGGTATTTTTGTGAAACAGGTATTTCAATACATGTATTCATGAACCCCGGAATAATAAAATAATAAAATTTGGAATAATAAAATTTGAATTGCACAAAATTACAATTTCTTCCCAACCAAAATGTAACTCGAATAGGTATATCCGATGATATATAAATGAAATAGATCGAGTGAAGTGGAGATATAGAATAACGACTTGCTGACAGATATATATATATATATATATATATATATATATATATATAT
>BMAW01081201.1:466228-540042 GCA_019974015.1 Nephila pilipes
TACGACCTCTTCCTGCAATGTTACTCTGATGGTTGGAAAGATAAATATGCAGAAGTTTGTGGTTAGATATCAGGAAAGGGTTAAGTAATGACTCTCGACCTTGGCTACAAACTTGGCGATCATTTCGGTGACTTGGCGCCAAACTCGGGGGCAGCTATAAAATAAAGGTTCTTGGAAATGCTAGAATTTTCTCCATGTCTCTTTTAGAAGAGAAAATATGGATTCCTCTGAATTTTCCTGAGCCGTCACACCTGGCTGGGACAATTATAAATCCGGGGAAATTCGGAGACCAGCGAATCTGCCTTTAAAGTGCAAGGTGTCACTTTGAAGTTTTGTCTTCACTGGAGTGAACGAAGTATACCTTATTACAAGTTCGTAGCAATATATTTTAGCAATATCAATTTATAGATGTCTTTTTCAATCCTCCTTTAGTATGACATTTACTTGATTTTCGTTTTCTTTTAGGTTGAAAATGTTAAGCAATTTATGTTTGTGTACTTTAAAAGCATATATTTTTTTATCAATGTCATGAATCTTTATTCTCGAATAAACATACTTTCCCATAACAGGAACAAAAAGACATCATTTTTAATTGAAAGCTGTTCTGTTTTTGAGCCGTAAAGCTAAAAAAACATTTTTTTTTTTCTAAAACATTTCCACAAATCATTAAATTATTTCATTTATTCTTACAATTATCATTATTAAATTGTGAAAGCTATTCAAATGCATAGCGAAAGTTGTGGTGAGTTTTAAGGAATTTTATCTCATGTGTTCAAAATATTTCTTGAACAGTGGTGAAAAGCAAAAACATAAGCATACACAAATCAAAATCTCCGTATATTTTCCTTACACAGCTATTATCTTTTAGACGAATTCCTAATATAATAACCGTAGTTAAAATATTGATTGTCAACTCACACTTACATTGTTCGACAACAATAGCAATATAAGAATGCTTGCCATGGCGTGGATACGAATTGTTCAGGGCCAAAAGCGACTGCAAATTCATCTACTTTTCTATTACTGGTAATTCGGTAAGATTTTCACACAAAAATGGCATCTGGCCAACTATGGGGTGGGGTATTCGTCAAATAATAAGTGTAAAGTGAAAATTCATTTGTTTGTGGTTTTCGTACACTGTGACAAAGGTGTACGAAAATAAATGGTATTCAGAACGTAAGCAATGTGAAGTCAAAAATTTCATAACAAAATTTTGCGTTTACATTAATAATTTTTCTCAGTGAAAACAATTGCAGAACATATAATTAAATACGCAATCTATTTGTCTACACGATATAAGAAATTAACATGGGAGATGCTTAAAAACATAATTGATCCATTGTTTGGACTCCTAATTGTGACATAATTTTTGAGCGAAAAACTGTGAAAAGTTCTTTCAATTCTATATTTATTATTTTAATAATTATTTTAAAATCGTACGCTATTTGGATATATTTTCGTGTTGAAAATACTCCAGTTCTTTCATTGAAGGATTTTAGTGTTTTTGTGTGTGCCAAAGTTAAGTTTCTTTTACATAGATAGCTCAATAGCGGATGTCGAAGGAAAAACATATAATAGTTATGCACAAAACTAGCCATATTACCGGTAAAAATATTGTAGTATTACAGTTTACAGAGTATTACAGTTTACAGTTTATTTGAGGCTTCAATTCTCAATTTACCATTAAATCTGTTAACCAGTATTGCAATCTCTAGGTCAGGGATGGCGAACCAATTAGCACGCGACACAATATTTTGGCACGCTACCGATCACTATGAAGTATATTACGAACGAATGCGAGTGATCCTACGCTACGGAGTGATCGGGCGCGGGCGGGTGCAAGAAGAGCGCTCGTTTATTATTGTAGTTACATCGTGGACAACAATTGATAATGACGCATAGTTTGCTTACGCATAGCATAATAACAAATTTCGTTGACACAACTGTATTTTAAAGTTCATTTGTGTTATATTTACGATATGTTATTTATTATGGCTAGTTCAGTAAAAAAACGAAAGTGCAAGATAGTAAATGTATCTGAGAATTTCAAACTTGGTGGACTGAGAAATATGGCATGATTAGTAAAGGCGACAAAGTGGTGTGTGTCTTATGTTCTGGAATAGTGGTATATAGAACATTGTCTGTAAAACGGCATTTTGAAACAAATCACAAATTCGTTAGTCAAAAAAGCGAACCAGAGCAAAAGGAATTAATTGGAAGTGCAATGAAAAACAGAAATAAACATTCGACGTCTATAATTAAATATGTTGGTAAAAATTGACATACGAGTATGGCAAGTTACAAGGCTGCAAATGTCATTACTCGACATAGTAAATCTTTTAAAGAGGGAGAGGTTTTGAAGGAAGCCTGGTTAGCATGCACGCCCTCACTTTTTGATGATTTCGAAAATAAAATAATTCAGCGCATCAAGATACTCCTCTATCTAGAAACACAATAAAAGAAAGAATCTTAAAATTGGCCAGAAATGTAGCAAGTCAACAAAAAATTGGCATTAACTCCGCCCCTTTTTCTTGCTATGTCTTGACGAAAGCACTGACGTCACTAAATCTACACGTTTAGCTGTTTTTGTTCGATATTGTGTAGAAAATGTCATTAAGGAAGAATTAATTGCGATGACATCGTTGCTAACTGCTACAAAGGACACCTATATTTGTACGGCCGTTAAAAATTCGCTTACTGAGAAAAAAATTGATTTGAAAAAAATTGTTTCAGTGACAAGTGATGATGTTCCAAGTATGATGGGTAAAAAAAATGATTTCATAATTTTGTTTCAAACAGACGTAGTTAGATTCGATTCTTGAATTTCTCTGCATTATTCATCAACAAAACTTGTGTGCTAAGAGTGGTTTAACATCTCTTGATAATGTAATGGAGGTAGTCACAAAAATAGTCAATCTCATTTCATCGCAGGCTTTAAGTAAGCGAAAGTATGAAGCTTTGTTAAATGAAGTCACCTCGCTGTATAATGGCTTACTGAGATGTATAATAATGTTCGCTGGTTGATCAGCGGGAACGTACTTCTAAGATTTGTTGATTGCTTGGAAGAAATCAGACTGTTTCTGCAAAATGAGGGGAAATTGAACAATATTCACAGTTGTAGGATGTTATGTGGCTTTCAAATTGATGTTTTTTAAAGACATATGCCAATGTTTCAATGAAATGAACGTGAAGATTCAAGGCACAAATAAAACAATTATCGTCATGATAGATCTCATTCGCGTTTTTGACTCTACACACATACACAGGAACGATATTATTACAAAAAACTACAAGTGTTTTACAAAAAATAATTTAAGTTAAAAAAAAAAAAAAAAACTTCAACGATTTAGGTATACACGAGAAACCAGGCTAAGAAACTGTCGCTGAAGAATTTATTGCTGTAATTGATTCTTCAATCAATGAATTTTCAGCGTGATTTTCTCAGAATTATCGGAAGGTCTCAAATTTATTGTGTACCCTGATGTGACTTCATTTGATAAACTGAACTTGTCCGAATTCGATTGGTTGGAAATTGAAGAATTTGAAATGCAGCTGATTTATTTCCAGTCAAGCTCATTATACATTCAAAAATTTATTGAAACAAGGAAAGAGTTGGAATTAATTGAAACAAAAACATTGACAAACAATATAAGTAAGAATGCCAATAACAAATTTTGGAAACATGGAATTCGTTACCAGACATATTTAACTGTTTGAAGAAGCTGGCTCATGCTATTTTAACCATATTTTCATCTACCTAACAAGTTCCTGCGAGTCATTATTTTCAGAGATGAATAATATTAAAGACTCGCTTTGAAACCGCTTGACAGATGAGTCCAGTTCAGCATACATACTGCTAAAAGTATTATCTTACAACTCTAATATAAGTTACTTGTCATCTAATATGCAACAACAGAAGTCACACTTATGTTACTTTAATTTGAATTACGAGTATAAGTGAGACATTCCAAAATGTATTTTTTGTAGTAAATAAAGAGTTTTGAGTTGATATTATTTAGTATTATTATTTCCCCAATAATCACGAAATCAAAATTATTTGACGGTATGTCTGTGACCCCATTAAACATTTTTTTCAGAAAAAAAGGGCACGTTCATGCATAAAGGTTCGCCACCCCTGCTCTAGGACTTTGTCATTTGACAGTGGTTCAAGATTACAATCTACATTGGGAGGGGTTGGTGAACCTTAGAGTCGAGATGAAATCTAACCGAAAGCGTTAAGTACAGCAAAAAAAAAAAAAAAAAACCCGAACATGATTATAAAACAATCTTAGTCAAAATAAACATCTAATTTTGAATTCACAAAGTTAAATGCTAGCTTAATAAGGCCTCACCAAAAGTTAGTAAATTTTCAGAATGGGAGCTGCTGAAGTGGAATATAGGGACTTTTTTTCTCATTACATCTGGACTAGTGATTAGGTTTTGTAGCGTGCGCAATTCACTATAAACTCCGGGATGATAATTCTGCATGCGTGTTTTATACAGTATTAAGGTCAACAGACTATTTGAGAGTTTAAATGCGAACTGATTAATGTATCATTACACCATCTTATATTCAAAGGACAAGTTTTTGCAAGGATGATTAACTCTAGTTTTTCTTTCTTTCTTAGTACTTCCTAATTCCTAGCATAGTCACGCACATTTTATCCAAAATATAATTTTTTAATTTGACTAAATCATAATTTTTAAATGCTTATAAATTTTTTTAAATGAATAGGAATTTTAAATAGCTACGTCACTTGCCAGTGTATTATTTTAATTTAAAAAACAAAATCTGTACTCTGCGTAATTTTTGTTTGGAAACAGTTTTTTTTTTAAACTGTGAATATACAAGCAACGTTAAATGTCAGAAAACACCATTCCCTACAACTACGGAAAAACTAGTATAACATGGCATTTTTCTTCTTTTATCTGAGGTTTTTTTATCTTAAATAATCAACTAAAGGTATGATACTAATACACCGAGGTGTATAAGTTAGGAGAGGGAAAGTACCAGCTCAGGTACCGTTCTCGTCTCTTGTTGGAGATTAAAATTACGAGGTCCGTTTCCAATAGCCCTCGTGTTGCTTCTAGTGCGACGTTAATAAAACCAAACAACCAATCTAATACACTTTAAATACAATACAATTAATTTCTATTATCTAAGAATGTATGTGTTATGATCCCATGAAAATTATTTCAGTATAAAACTAACAACTTTTATGAGGCGATTATTTTTTCTTTCAAAAGAAATAGTTAAGCGTAAATGAAGACCTTTTTTAAAACGGAACGAGACTACATTAAAAAAATTACACTATCACAAATAAAGGTAAAAAAAGTCCTATATCATTATTGTGATAGTGAAGAAGTGAAAAAAATTAATTAACATGATCCTGAATCTGACGAGAACTTCAACTGCTACATGGCAGAATTTAAATAATGGAATTACAATTTGTAACTATATTTTGCCACGTTACAGTTATAGAAGGAGTTATTATAAAACTAATAATTAATACAATGAATAATAAAAAAACATTACACAAATAAACAACAAGAGAACTATCACATACCTCACGAATTGTTCTATACAACGTTTTGAAAAGAACAGATTTAGCCATCACAGGTGTTAACTTTTTTTTAACAATTATTAAATAATTCAATTAAATATTAAAATTAAAGCAAACAGTAAACTATTGAAGTAGTCAATAATATTCTTAACAAATATTAACATTAAAACGAGGAATGGCTTATTAAATTGAATATATTTTAAGTTAAATGTAACTGTTACTGCAGTAAAAAAAAACAACGTATTGATCTATTCTGAACACTAATACTTCAATAAAGCGACTATAACTCAAACTGAAACTATTGTAAATCGGTGGGAAGAAATCAAATTAAAATTTAAACAAGTCAAGTGCATTTCACACTTTATTTTGAAAAGGGGTCAGGAACAACATTTTGTGGTTGAGCGAAAACAAAAGCCCCTTTTGGGTGGCTGATATAATATTAGACTGAAATCATTTTCCAATATTTCTGAAAACAAGACTGCTATCTATTAAGAAGTCAATATGTGTCGCAATATGATCTCGATATCGCCAATTCGAGCCAACAGTTGATTACCCAAAATAAATTACAACACATATGATCAGTCACAGAAGTCAACATACATCATAAAAAATGGCAAGTTTTATGTAATCATTCGAACTGAAAAATACCAGAATTTTTTTGTATTTAAATACAGAATGCGTTCTCATATATTTATGTAAGAAATACCATTTTTTTGTAATACCATTTTTTAATACTTACGCGAAAATCGATTCATTTAATGAAAATCACATAAAACAAAAATGTACTTAGACAAAAGGAAATGAGAAATTAGCATAACTTATGAATTGAAAATAATTTAATATCCTGTAATTCGGCCTTTTTGAATCAATGATGGCTTGCAATCTCTTAGTCATATAGGGAATAAGATTTTGTGCGGTAGCTAGCGAAGTATTAGACTACGCTTGCAACAAGACGTTTTAAAAACACTTCATCTCGGATACTGCGTCTCCTAACTCTTCTGTCTAGCTCATTCTATACATGTTCATAGGGATTCAGATTTAGCGAATGAAAAGAGATATAGAGTTTTAATGTACAGTGTAAAGGATCTATTCTTTATTGAGTGTTTTGTACTGTTATATGTTGGAAAACTCACTGGCATCCAAGCAGTAAACTGTCAATAGATGCCTGTACATTATTTCGCAATATCTTCTCTTTCTCTCTCTCTCTCTCTCTCTCAAGTGTATAAAACGAAAAATCGTAACTTCAGTGAAGGTCCTTTTCTCAACACCAGCAGTCGTTATTGATTCGCAAGCCATGACTCCTATCCTCCAACATACTTCACTGAAGAAAACGACATTTATGAGTTTGAATTTTTCGTTCCTGCGTTGCCTAATTTTACCACGATCATTACATTCCGAAAGAATTGTGTTTACTCTTATCAGTCAAAAGGACAGTTTTCCCCGAATCAAAATCCTCATGGATATATTCATTCGCAAAGTTCAACCCTTTCCTTTGATCTCCTCTGGAAGTAAATCGTTTTCTTTTCAGAATTCAGCAAAGAAATCTTTCAGATCGGATGATTCTTTTGTTTTCACTTTAACACTCGTACTAGTTGTTGCAACAACATACTCTACTTATTGAACTGCGAATAATTTCGGATTGAGCCTTATTGTTCTCGTCACTTTTCGAGCATTTCAAAATCTTTTGTAATTCATTAAAGGATTTAAAAATATGTCCTATTTTATCGGAATTTCTTACAATTGTTTGACAATAGACCGATTTTCCTCAACAATTTTTGCAATTTCAGTGTAAGATTTTTTTAAAAAAATTCCATAACATAACAAATTCCGATCGTTTACAGCAATTTCCTTTCTTCGATTTATATTTACTGGAACAGTAACAACACAAATTACTAAACGCACACTCAAGATTCATTTTTCAATAATAAGGTGCAATGTTATTTAGTTTTGCTTATAGTAGAGTGAAATCGTGTGACATTTCACTAAAGCACATCCCGTATTTTAATTTTCGTGACGTGAATTTTATAACTTTTTGCATATTCCGGAGAAGTAATTCGGCTTTTATTATTTATTTTTATAAAATATTATTTTACTTATAAAATGTAACGTTGTCGTAAATTTAATTATTTTGATAATGTTTATAACTTCTTAAATACTATTATTTTAAGGTACAAGCTCTCTTTTGTGAGTGACGGTATATTGAGACTGTAATAATATTGTTTAGGATATAAAGTCGTATATACAGCCCATCATCAGGAAATATTTCTGAATAAATATAATATAGGACATATTAAATTCATTTCTATTAGAAAAAGAATATTTCTTCACATTTTGTTAATAAAAATACTTATTTAATAATTCTAACTTTAAAGAAAAATTTAAATTTTTCATAAAAATACCTTTCTTAAATTATTTTTAAAGCAGTTATTTTAATAAAAACACGGGAAATTTATTTCATTTTTTAACTTGCACAAGCTTAATCTTTATATACTACAATTTAAATAGAATAATTTGTCTTCCTGTTTTTGAATTATGATAAACCTTCACCTTGTGTTTGAATACCGCCAGGGCGGGGTGTGTGTGTTTTTTTTTTAAAAAAAAAGAATGATTGACAATTAAAGATAAGATTGAAAAATTTCGTATTTAGCATCCATTTTTCATGCCACTACATCTACACTTTACATCCGTTTCAGCTTCTATATGTTACCCTATCTCTAAATCTCGTTTCTCATTAAAAAAAAAAAAGGTCGAAACTCTCTATCTACATGCCTGAATAATAATAAAAAGTATTTCAAAAGCACATCCTATTCATTACACTATATCATCTATCCAGTGATATATTGAGAGCAGTGATTCATGGCAATGGAGCCTCCTTCTTAAGTAAACGAGACCATTGTATTTAACTTTCACAACAAAATGAGGCATATTTATTTTTTGTTATCATTTGCATTTAAAGCGGCTAAGGATCTGTATCCGGATTTTAAAACAGGTCTTATATTGGAGTACATTAGCATTAGTTTATCGAAGCAAATTAGTTTCGATTTCAATCATTTGTTTCACGAAATTCTGAATTTCCAAAACTGCATTTAAATTTGAATATACATATAATAATGATTATATATTATATTTTTATTACAATGAAATTCATGTTTTGCTTAATCTAAAAAACATGTAAACTTTGTAACAGTTCCAGCTATTTTATAGTATGGATTTGAAGATTATTTTCTAAATTAGAATGACATTATCATAGTATGAAGAACCATACATGTACCAAACCATTAGAATCAGTACTTGGAAAGAAAATTTTAATGATTTTTATCCTATAGAACTGACAGCTTCGCAAGTAAGGCCCGGTTAGAGATGGAAACCCTTTTCCTCATGAAGTATTACAACAAATTCTCAATAATATGTTACCTTCCAGATTTGACTTTTAATTTAAACTTTTAGTTCTAACTTCTCCTTCACTTCTGGAAATATGTCCCCTCCACATATTCTTACAAAAATTTATGCTTTCGAAGCTTTTATTTTCAAAGGTTAAATTTAATTACTTTTTATTTTATAAAAGTGAATTTTAAAATATAAATTAGGTTATTTCATCAAATCAAGCCTTTTATTTTAAATTAAAAAAAATATTTTGCCCACAGTAAGCTGAGTGTATATGATTTCGAGAATTTACGATAAAAGTAAATCGGTCTTGAACCCACAAAACACAGAGAAAAGCTTTAGCACTCAATTAACATGGATTTCAGGATTCAGTAAATTTTGTAGTCTACTTATATCAGAGAATTGCATTCTAAATTTATACCAAAATTAACAAGTTTCCCAATTTAGAAAGGAAGGAGGAATCTATTATCAAGAATATATAATCGATATTGCTATTAGCGCGTTTGCCATGCAATGTCTTATTTATAAGGCTGATTGAGCTGAAAATCAGATTCCACGCAAAAATTATGGATCCCTAAACGTTTTTGTAAAATATTTTCTCGTGAAATGTTTTTAAAACGATAGGGAGAATCCAAAATATTTGGAAATCACATAGCACGCATTCCCAACCAGCAAAGCAGGGAGTAGTTATGGCTTGCTGGTATACAGAGCGCTCATCAATACAAACATTTCATTTCATATCATAACGCAATAATTATAAAGTAAATTGTACAGAAAACGGTATAAAACTCTCTTCTAAATGAAATAAATTTGGTACGAAATAAGTTTTTGGAGTAAAAAGTATGGGAATACTGCCAATAATACGTTGATGATTAATTATGGTATTCTTTGATTGACATCGATACTCTATTATAACGAAAAAAAATTCGACTTTCGAAGGTTATAACGCAACAAACGTAAAAATCGTAAATAATGTGGAAATTTCTCAATGAGCCTCCAGGTGACAACCGTAAAATTAAAAGTTATCTCTCCTAATTGCGTAACCCTTTAAGGAACCTAAGACATTGAAATGCTTCCAATTCTGTATTTTTCGAATTCGCCATTAAAAATTACAGGACAATTTTCTCAAAAAATATATGTATTATTTAAGGGAATTTGATAAACATAAAGCCAGAAAATAGAATTTTAAAATTGTAGGTAAATGAGCCTTGTCATAGAAGGAAAAAAAAACATCTTAATTTGTATTTTTCTCAAAATGTGTTTTTTAGGATACTTCCTTCAAACTCTTCTCACAACCCGTAGTGCTGATATCTACCATTTTATAAAATGGGGTTCTTTCTTATACATTGAAAATAGCTTTTTTCTTACAAACACTCACAAGTTTTAGGCCCAATATTTGTATAAAAAAAGGGAAAATTTAATCACAAAATTCGCAATTTTTCAAATTAACATATTAAAATTATAACTATGTTCAGTTTATGAAATCTTGTCTTTTTAAGTCTCCAAAAATTTTCTAAGCTGTAAATGTGGTGGATTTTATTCAAGATGTATTTAGAGGAAAGAACACAACTGAAAAATTTAAATAATTATTGATTGATTATTTACTAATATCGCACGAGAGCTATTTGCACCGGGTCTTGCAATTTTGAACCTCGGTCAAGTAACGAGAATGACACCTGAGCTGGCATCTCAATCTCCTAAATTCTTTACTACGCCTTCGAGAGGACTTTGAGACTAACAAATTTAATATGCACCTGACCCAACTACAAGGAGGTTTTTAATGGCATCAAAGCTCGAACACACGATTCGACGGAAACAACGCCAGTCGCGAGTTGCCGACCATGACTAATAGGCTACCGCGGCCACCAATTGTAAATATAAGAATCTATTATTATTAATTGCTCTTATATAATTACATAAATGCCCCTTTCTTTGCATCAACAGATAACATAAGTATACAGATATCTCCATGTTGAAATAAGACTTTCACACACACATAGTTTTTTATTTAAAAATTTAAATATTATATAAACTTGAAATAAATTAAAAGCTCATTTCTCCTTATCGAAGACGTTTCAATTTCCATAAGTCTGTGGCCTGTATACAATGTTTTAATTACATTAATTCATATTATAAATGAGACAGCATAACGAATTAAATAGAATGCATAATGTGAATCGATAAGTTCAGTTAGTTTTACTAACGTCGCGCTAGAAGTAAAACACGAGGGTGATTGGCGATGGACCTAGTAATTTTTAGCCTCGGTCAAGTGACACCTGAGCTGGCATCTCCCTCTCCTAACTTCCACACTACGCCACGGGAGGATTTCGGGTCCCGATAGATTTAACGTGCAAAACCCTCGGCTACATGGCAGGTCTTTAGTGGCCGAGGTTAGAACCCAAGTCTCAACGAAAACCGCCGGCCACGAGTCTGAAATCATGACCACTAGGCTACCGCTATCACATGTGAAGCAACCAAGTTGAATGCTTAATAAATATAAAAGGTTCGAATTTTTTATAAAACAATTTGTCCACACACTGGTTTCGAGGAAAAAATATCTTTTTTAAAACGGCTCTCATGTACAAAAAACATTAGGTGATCGCTGATTTTGAGTAAAGTGTCAGATTTGCATTTAAATTAAAACTCACATATCAGCCAGCTTTATGATTTTGCTAGCAACAATGAACATTTCATTTTCAATGAAATTTTCATTGATCAAAAAATTAAATAGACATTTATCATTAACTATTTCATTTAATTATTTCAGACAATATCACGACCTGACGTGATTCTTAATCACTGTTGAATTCTAAAAAGTTTCATAAATTTGGTAATGCCATCACCAGTAAAAATTAACTCTGTTTTGAATGAGTATCTAAGAAATTCTAAGCTAAAATTACTATTTCTACGAATATCTCTGTATTCTTTATTCTATCGCCATCTCCCCGTTGCAAGCTTTGAAGGTGCAAAAACGATGACAACTTTTAAAAACAAAAAAAAATAAAATAAATCATTATGCCGTAAATATCAAATTACTGAATTAAATATTAAAATAATGATAAATTATTAAAGTCGACAACAATTTCTTTTCAAGTATTAAATCAAAACAAACGATAAATTATTAATTTAAATATATCTTCAGCTAAATGTAATTACTGACGTAATAATTTTTTTTCTTCTTATTAATCTTTTCGTAACACAATTACAATAAAATGTAAGAAAAAAATTAAATTGAAATAAAATTATATGCAATAATTTTTATTATATAACTAGGGGAGTATTCAATTGTGTATTGTTAAACTTTAAATTAAAAATAAATATCGGTTTTAAAATTTGCCTCTCAATTTTCTCTAAAGTAGAATATGAGAAAATATTAAGCGTGAATGTTATTTGAAACATTCTTCGTCGTGTTATTTTTTAAAATTTTTATCACATCATTGATGCTTCAAAAAGTATTTTTATGCTATTTTTATAATAATGGGGACAAAGATGCTATCGTGTGACCGTAACCTTTCCTGCATTCGCGAATACCTTTAAAGATGCCAATCGTTTTCTAGAAGAACCATACAATGGCAACACATTCAATAGTGATGGCAAATGCCTAATAATGGAAGTCAAAGAATATTATTGACATAGAAAATAACATTATTCATTAAAAAAAAATCCATCTTCGTTCAGATGTTATTAAATTAATTTAATACAAAATATTTTTTAACAAAACTATTATTTAATCAATTAACAAATAAGGTAAATATTCGAAGAGTTTTCTAAAAATTCATAAAGCTATATTTAAATATTCGGAGTGACCTAAAACCAATCAGAGACATTTATCTAGAGAAATACATCTGCTATGCTTCCTAAATTTTTAAGCTTCTCGTTTAATTGAATTGCCTCGACGGATCATCAATAAAAACTAAAATGGCAAACTGACTAAACAACGGAAATGCGAAATGTGAAAGATTAATCGCTATAATCGTGAGCAAATTTATTGTGCAATGTGTACGATTTTTAGACTCTGTATATCAATGATTGTTCTGCGTGCACTCACAGAATTTAGTAACCTTGAAGACACTGTTTTTCATAATGAAATTATCTTTTCTTTTCACAATAAAACTGCAACTATTATTCGTAATTGCCACAACGTCTAACGGCTGCATTTGAAATAACAGAAAAAGAATCTCATCATCTTTCGAATCACTTTCACGTGATTGATTGCTTACTAACGCCACACTTTGAAGTAACACGAGGGCTATTGGTGACGGAGTTCGTAATTTTTAGCCTCGGTCAACCAATGAGGGGGATACCCGAGCTGGCGCAAGCAAATGAAGAAGGTCAGATACAGTTCCATTGAATTGCATCAAAGCAACACAATTGGTGACGGACCTCGTAATTTCAAATCACAATGAAGCGACAAATACTGGAGCTGGTACCTCACTCTTTTATATCTTCTCATGGTAGAGGCTCCGTTCTTATTAATATCCAGTATATGGTAATCCTATTTAGTGTTAAGATGTTGGATGATATAAGGATTAAAACTCTCGATTTAATCGTAATGAGGCAACCTCCTATTACCCATCTCGTCTACAATCTTAAACATTGCTTTAATCACAAGATCTATAGCTGAACTTTAGTTCAAGCACAGACAAACAAACTAAAATAGGCAATTGTATCCAAAATACAGTTTTTATTGATCCATCAATGAATGGTTTAATGCAACAGTTCAATGCTCTCGAACAGTTTAATGCCTCTATCCGTGAGTACAAACAGCTTCTATAGTCTATCAAAGAATACGCTTTCCAGAATATGATGCGAGTACTTCCTTCAAATATTTCAACACAGTGATAAGTTCAAATCTCCCCAAATCAACTATACACGCCCGAAAACTTCCGCTCATATGACACTAAAGCATTTCCTTTTATCGCAACCTTATTTAATCTTTTCAATTCTTTGTCATTTTTATACGAGTTGACTATATCTATTCACTCCACTTCAAAAGTTTACTTTACTTGCATCACATTTCATTTGACTAGGAAGGAGGTATTAACTGAAAAAAAAATCAGGAAGAAATCCCAGATATTAGTCAGAGGGAAGTATCGCGAATAGCCCATGTTACAGAAAGCTACTGATGATTCTAATTGAACTTTTAAAAAAAATTAAGGCTCAGTTGACTGGTTTTATAAGCTAATGAGCCATATTTGGTCAAGATGCACCCAAACACTTATTAATTTACTTTTAAAAAATTGTATCAGACTAAAATGCAAGTGCAAGTGAGTGTGAAAAAAAGAAGGGATTAAAATGAAAAGAAGAAGTATATCGAAAATAGAAAAATATCGTTGGAGCGTCAAGGTTTGCGTTGCTCGTGTTTACTAAACACAGTACGTCCCATCAGGAAGAAGGAATATCATTCAGACACTTCGGATTCGTAAATGGTAAATCCGTTGGGATGATAGATTTTAATGACACCACGTTCTTTTTTTTTATTTTTTTTATTGAAATCATGATTTTTAGTGGGATTGAAACGCGAATCCATGATTCTGATAAATGTAAAATAAAGATTCGCTTATGCTATGTACCAATAAGAAAAGTAAAACTGTTACTCAACATTTTTGAAGACAGCAAAGATATTGCTCAAAGTCTGTGTTCCCAATGAGTCTCAAAGAATTGAGCAACTATTACAACGCATGTTTTCTAAAATACAACGATCAGGAAAAACATACAAATACGCTAAACAAAGAAATGACGCAATTATCACAAAAAACTGAATAACAAATGAATTTTGATTCAATATATTAAAGTAATATTTTTTAAAATTTAAATCCTTTACTTTTCACATTAGAGACACATTTTCTACATATCTTTTAACGAAAATTAAAAATAAGATTTCAAATGACACTTCCTTTCACAACAATTACAAAACTTAATATCTTTTTGATTATAGATTACCCGAAGTCCATCTGCCGACTTCAGGTCACTGCTTTAAAAACATCTGCCACTCGATTAAAATGCAAATCGTTCAAACAAGCGCTCATTTTTAATTCCATCTTACTTTTGATTTCCCCCCCCAGACGTCCTTCAAAATAAACTATATTATCAAACAGCAAATGAGAACAAAGACACAGTGGCCTTGTGAGAATTTTCAAACGAGAAGAAAAGGATTAAAGCCATTTATTTATATAACATTTTCGGAACCGACACTTAATAAAAGAGATCTAATTGTTTTCAATCTTCTTCAACACGCAAAACACATACAAACCACTGTCAAAACTTCCTAATTTTTTTCCTCTACAAAAATGTCCCAGTAAAACATATTTTCAGATTTTATCTCGTTAATCCGACCTCGTAGGTAATGAAGGAAATCCGGTACATAAAAAGCCAATATATTTTTGTTTAAAAGTATTGTTGAAAAGAACTGCACAGTGAACTTAGTACAATGGTCAAAATAGGTTAATGAAAATGAAATATAAATTGATGTTGAAAGAGATTGATTTAAGAAATACAAACGTTTTAATTTATTTAGTGCAATACGAAAATTGGGAAGGATTAAATGTGAATCATGAAATTCGAATTCTCAATACTATCAACATTTAGACTGGTCATCAATCTTAAATGTTTAAATAGGTTAACGAAAATGAATTATTAATTGATGTTGGAAGTGACTGATTTAAAACGAAGGTTTCTGATTTATTTAATGTTATGCGAAAATAAGAATAAATTAAATATGAACCACAAACTTCGACTCAATATTATCGACCTTTAATTTCTACATAATATACTCGTATTGTTATTTTATTTATTACTTGATGCCAAAATTAATATAAATATTCTGCAGTTTTAATATATTTGGAAAAATCTGAAAATTAATTTTGTGGAAAAATTTAAAAATTTTGATACATTATTATTGAAATTGTTCAACTTTCTTCCGTTTTGTAAGTTATAGAATAGAAGTATAACATTAATTATTTAAAAATGTATGTTAATATCCATAAAAACTTTTGATAAAAACCAGTCGCTGAAGTATTAAATCAGATGTACACAAAAGAGCATTCTAATACTTGTAAGTTCATAAAGTTATTTTTTTTAATTCTTGAAGAATCTTGTATAAGAAAGACTAATATGTTTCAATCTTTTTCTTGGTATTTTAAAATAACCGTAAACATTACAATAGTATATTTAGGAATATATAAAAATAAACCATAACAAAAAAAAATTCAATTTTCTGTAATTTTATATGAAAAATTCATTCCTTTGTATACGAATATAGATTGATTAATTACAGTGAAAAGGTATACAGAGAGGAATCTGGAATCCATTCATGGATTGTTAATTACAATATGTTACGGGACTTAAAATAAATATACAATAAATGGTTCATTAATTAAACAACAATTTTTCTCATCATTAATATTTATGAAAACTCAAAAAACTACAATGACTTTAAATATTTATCTGGTTAATTTTTTTTTGTATAGTACACACTTCCAGAGTTCCAAACGTACAGATTGAATGATTTATGCAGAATTTTCAAAAAATAAGAAAACCCATTATATTCATTCATGCTCACAACGTCGGCTCCCTATACTAATACTATAATTAATTCCTCAGCCGTATAATAAATTACTTTTGTGTTTTTAAAAATTAAATAATATGTATATCTATACTTTGATTTTTTATATTGTATTTCTTAAATTCTCTCTTGTTCTATTACTTAGAATTGAGTCATTCTTTTTTCAAATTTCGATATTTACCTAATTTAAATATAAAATATCTGAATGGGATGTGAATAGGATCATATAAAACTAGTTAAACCAATAATCCACTGTTCAAAAAGCATGTGACAGCCTTTTTATTACTTTATTTAAAACAGTTTTTTATTTCTCTTATTAGTTGATTCAAACTTCAGAAAATTTTCTTTTTGTTTTTTATCCACTTTTGATAACATTTTATGTACGTTTTTCTAACTTCTTAATTAATTCTAAATTCTATTAATGCATTAAAACTTGTACTTTTTTTTTCTCCCTGTTTGATTATTTTAATGTTATTTATGTTACTTGTATTAATACAATATTAATATGTACTATTATCATATCTTTGTATCGAATTTTAATGTGTTTTCGTCCCAATAGTAACATAATTGCTATTATTTCCTATTGTAAATTTAATAGTATGATTTAGATCTATAGGATATTAATTTAACTACAATATTAAAACATTATTACATTCTAATATATTTTACTTTTTACTATGTATATGCGTGTGCGTAATAAATTAATTTTAATAAATTTCTTATACTTAACTATCATAGTGGGAAATTCATTTTATTTCCTGATACAATTCCATTAAATCTATTAATTTATTAGTTCACGCATTCTAAATCTGCATGATTCAGCATATTCCCCACGCTTCGAAGTTGTAGGGATAATCTCTACTAGACTTTTTGTCTACATATCAAATACCTAAAGATCCCTGAATCTAATACCACGTGATCTGAATATTGCATTAATTTTCCATGCAAGGAAAGTTTCTCTCTATTCAGACTTTTCCTCTGCGGTGAATCGACGCATAGTGCGTTGCGTCCACCGCCATCTCGATGTACTACTGCCTCTCTCTCGTGTCATAATGTGAAATAAATTATTAAGCATGGAATGACAGAGTTTATTTCTTGAACCATGACTACAACCGAACTAATTTATGTAAAATGCATCAAAATCCATGTCTACAAATTAATTAAAAATAGTTTATATAAAACATACTGGAGTTCAAATACAATCGTAATTCTTCAGTTATAATTTTAACATTAATCTATACATAAATATACAAATCTTTTTGAACAAAGCAAAATAAGTCTATGAAGAAATTCCAAATTCTTAGTTATGATGTTGCAAAACACAGTAATGATATTCTGCAGCTTATCGAATAAAATTGGAAAATGATTTCATAAGAATACTTTTCCAATACTGTATTTCATTTTATTGCCTGGTTGAAAATTGTGTGACTCAGTTAAACAAATAATTCCTTTATTTTTAATTTGTTGGATGTTTATTTTTAATTTATTTAACATACAATTTTTTGAAAAATCTAATTTTCTTTCTTGTTTGATCTCAAGTATAAATTTATTATTGTAGTATATTCATTATTAATTAAATCTAATAGTGAAACAGTTTATATCACGATTTAAAAAAAAAAAGAATCAGCTTTCAAATCAATAGGGAAATTTAAATATCTAGTTATGATTTTGTTTAGATAAAAAAAATTTAGTAGTATTTTCCGATGAGGGACACCCACCGGAGAAGACATTTCGTACCTTATGGCTCCCGTCTACCGACCATTTTAATTTCGTGAACTTAATGTTAAGGCTATGGAATTTCTACCACCATCCTCAATTCTATGTCATTCTATTTATTTGAAAACAAAACAGTGCATCCGAAAAAGCAAAAAATAATGAAGGTTTCGGAGCAATAATATTTTATCTAGATTTTTTAAAATGTTTTTACCTCCATTTTAATGATTCGTTTGTGAATTTTCCGGTTTTTATAAAATATTTTAAAGTATTTTCAAAATCGAAGGAAAAATGTAGCAACCTTCATTGCTTTTTGCTCTTCAGGAGGCACTTTTTTCATTCTAATAGACAAAAATAGTGAGATTTGACGATGGTAGTAGAAATTCCATAGGATTAAGTTACGTTCACTAAATCAAACTGGAAGGTAGACGGGAGTCTGAAATAGAGGTGTCACTTCATAAGAGATAAATACATATATTATTCAAAGACACTGGGAGCACCAGAATTAGGAAAGTCCTTTACAAGAGCTACTACTGTAATTACTTATACTATGTCCATTTAATTTTGATTAGTTGATAATAACAATTTTTATAGTAAATATAGGCGAAATAAATAAATATTTTTAGACATACAGATAATAAATAAACGTAACGATACTTTCATAAACATTATTTTTTGTTCAATAACTAAGACAATCCAGATCAAAAGTTTAAAAAGTTACCAGTTTCCAAAAGCAGTCAAAAATTCAATGTAACAAAAAATGCATAATGTATATATATATATCACTCTTTATTTAAAATATTTCTAATGATACATATAACCACAAAAGTAATAATTACACCCTACAAATAGTCAGGTTACATCTATTTGGACAATAACAGCTTTTATAGTGAGATTTTTTTTACATAATTTCTTAGAAATTAAAACCGGAAAATACTATAACTAGATGTTATGATAATCCGATGATAAGCTAACCAGATTTGTAACGATAAATTTAAAAAAAAACATCAAGTTATCAACATACGATAAACACATTTAAGCTTAATATAAACCTTTACAATCTATAGTTAATTAGCGTCTCCATGCAACGTTAAATAGATGGTTAAAGACAACAACGCAAGACAAGAGGCTAAATTAGATAGAATGTTGCATATAAATATTTAACATGAATGCATCCCCTTCAAGATCAACTGGAGCATCTGAGATACACCCAACAATTTAGAATGTGATTAGCTAGAGGAAATGGAAATATGCAAACTGCACCAAAAGGTAAATAGCGATAAAAATCTCACCTTGCTTCACTGAGCAGGGTCTAGAGCTTTAAATGAATAGGTGCATACGAAACAGTTAATATTAAAGGGTTACGCGTCTTCGGAGCTAATAAAGTCGTTTCTGTGTAGGTGTGAATTAATTTCTCTCGTTAAATGTGCTCAAAGGAAGTGTTCATTGTTTAGAAAAATGTTTTGTGTGTCTTTAAAAGTTCGAAAGGGTCCGCCGAGTGTGTATTTTCATTCTTTTAAGTCTTGTAGAAACAGGAAACGTTGTTATGGTACTTTGTTCTCACCATTTCAATCAATACAAAAACCCATGCAAAAATGTGCAACATAATAAATTGCCGTGACCGTAGCTGAGAGCTGGTTTTATAATAGAAAATAATAATAAAGTGCATAATTGAACAGACAATTCACCAATGAAGCACCATTTTCAGTTAAGAATCCTAGTTTTATGATGTTAACCCTATTACACACCTCATCTGTTATCTTAAATGTTACTCGAATCACAAATCTAAATTTCAACTAAGTTGAATCACAGAAAAAATTAATTAAAATAGTCAATAATGTTTCAAAGTAGAATTGATTAATTCTCTAACAAGAGGGATGTTCTCAACCAGTTTTAAGTCCCTTTGATTCGATTACTAACAACTTCTATAATATAGATAAGAATGCGCTAACCGGAATATGATTCAAGTAAATACTTCATATAGTCAATCAACCAGGCAGTGTTGTGTCTCAATAAATCATGTAGACACACAAGATAACTCCTCCGCACTTCACACTAGCACTCTTCCTACTAACGTAAATTTTATCTCTTCTATTTTAACTTTTATCAATTTTATTAACTTATTCAATTTTCTGTTGCTTCTATACAACTTTATTAATCTGTTCCCTCAACCGCCTAAATTTTACTTAATTAACATAACCACCGATCATTCGATAGGAAAGAAGTTGGAAATCTGAATATAAAGTGAGAAAGAAACCACAGATGTTAGTTAAGAGAAATTTTACGAATAGTTCATGTTATCATATTATAATGAAAAGTGATGATAAAGTGAGCAATTGAATAGACAATTGACTGAACACTAATGAAACATCATTTTTAATTAAACGGACCATTAATTTTATGATTAATTAATTTATTATTTCTATTCCCCTGAGATAAAAGGCTCAGTATCCATTTTTGAAATTTCATAGGCAAACTGCTTTAAAGCTTTTGTTTGTATGTGTGTTTATTCATTCACAATTTACACGTTAATTAATATTTTTCAAAAAATCTTTGTAAATTTTATTCTTTGGAGTGCTGACATTTAATTATAAAACTGCGTTTCTAAGCCTTATTGCTTTATAAAACTTTACTGATTTTGATTTTAAAAAATGCACAATGACTATTGCCTTCAGCATACAAATTTATTCAGTATATGCCGAACATTAGTGTTGGCGACGGACCTCGAAATTTTCGGGATCAGTCAGGGTGACGAGGGAGACTCCTGAACTGGCATCCCACTTTCAAAACTTCTACCCATCTAAGGTATAACGGGCCATGATCACTCGCTAACCGTAGCCGAAGTTTAATGTGAAAGTAATTACAAAGTACGCAATAAAATAGACAATGTATCAATGAAACATCAATTTCAGTTAAAAGTCAATAAACAGTTTCGATAATTTTTATTTGTCTACATCATTTAGGTGCGATTTTCATTCTTATTTTTCTCATCATAACCACAAAGTAACCTAGTAAGTCACTGAAGTAAAAATATTCGGTTAACTTATCAAAATAACATGCATAAACTTCAAATTTTCAATGAAGTGGCTTGACTACTAAGCTACACAAAGGCTACCGGCAACAGATCTTGTAATTATGAACTAAGATTCAAGCAATATTTTAGTTCATAACTACGACCACGGTAGCAAAGTGTTCATGATCATGGTTGGCGTTGTTGCAGCCAAGTTGTGGTTTCTAGTTCCTGATTCCAATAAAGATCCATCATGTAGAATGGCTGATGCGCATTAAATGTACCGTGGCTATAAGTCCATTTGATGAGATGGTAGAGAAGTTAGGAGAGTGAGTTGCCAGCTCAGGTGTCGTACTCATCATCTGCCTGTGATTCTAGATTACGAAATCCGTCGATAATAGCCATCGTATAGCTGCTCAAATCGACATTAAGGCTGCCTGCACCTATGTCAAAGAGCTTGATCGAAACAAGGAGCACATTTCAAGTCGGAAAATTGTTCCAATTTTCATGAAAATTTGTGACATTGTAACACGTACATCCATTCAGGATGAAATATTCTTAAAATTTAAGACTATTCCAAAAACGAATAAGCAAAAAATTTACAACTCATTTAGTATTACAGTAAAGGAGAAGGATTATAGAACACATTTTACAGAGAAAGAAAAGGATTAATTTTGTGTGTGTGTGTGTGTGTGAGAGAGAGAGAGAGAGAGAGAGAGAGAGAAAGAGAAATAGGTAACATAATGAGAAATATGCTGCTTTCTAAAAGATAGTGAAGGCAGAATATGAAATTAATGTTCGAGCGATTTTGTTATTAGAAAAATTGTTCCAATTTCAGTTTCTATTTTTTTAGCATTGCGTGGAGATAACTTAATAAAACAATCAATTAATCAAATAAAATTGCACGAAAACTTTGAGTGAATAACAGTGCGGGTGTATAGCACAAGAGCCAATTCCAGCTAAGTCACGCAAAGCATTTGTTTTAAATTTGATTTTAAGACCCCCATTGAGTTAAAGTGATAGATAACATTTTATGTAAAATGACAAGGTTAAAATCTTAATTATGATACAAAAGCCAATTTTATACAAAAAAAAAATCAAACAAGTTGTGGCAAATTCCGTGACTTTTTGAGACTCAGAGAGATAGAGATAGAGTTTAACAAAATCAGCTATTCCGATTAATTCTCGCGACAACTCTGGTGGAATTAAGACTCGAGTTTTTGAATAGACTAGAAAAATTCATCGGTCAATTCACTTTTATACATTGGGTTGTTGAACCTCTTTAAAATGTTAATAAATATTTTGACTGTTGTGACGTAATTCCTTCATTATTTAACTCTACAGCCATTTTAAAGTCTAATTAGATAGTTAACAAGTTAAAGACTCCAATTGAAGTTATGTGAGAGAAAGGACAACACATTTTATTATCTATAAAAGAATACGCAATATTGTTATTTGTCGAATTCCTCTTAACTCAGAGTCAATCCTAATTTGGGTTCATACAATAAAGTCTTAGCTTACCAAATCACTCATTCCGATTCAAGCACTTATCGATAAAAGGAGATTCAACTTCTATTATTCTCTAACAAGGAGTCACTTCAATCCAACCTATTAATTGCGGTGTAATTCACTTCAATTTAGACACCTATCAACTTTTTATTATTTTTTTATATATCTTCTTTATCTTTCCTTCCTATTCTAATTCCCTTATATATCACTATATCTTTAATTCAATGCACAATACTTCTTATTGTAATTTAATTTACCTAATCACGGTTCATTTTGATGGATAAGAATTGTAATTTTATGCAATTCAAATTACCAAAAGGTCTCCGAGGTTGCTGAAGACAAAACTGCGTATAGCCCAATGTCACACTTTAGATGATAAATAAATTACATACACGGATAGAGCATCAAATTTATTCAGAACAAAATACCCGATAAAAATTATTGTCCATAAAAAATGAAAAGTTATCGAATCAATGGGAATCAGATAAATCATAATTGCCATTTACGGAATGATCCACTCTGCTCTGCTTGTAGTAATACGATCCTACATTTATTTGAATGACAAAAATATTTATTTGTGCTGATAATTCTAGTTATAATTTTTCTTTCGCGGTGCTGTATCACTTAATGTAAAATTGCAAAAGGATTTAGCAGCAAATTACAACAAAATAAAGAATCAATTAACGAGAAATAATTGAACAATTTGTAAAGAAAACTAGATCCCAAAATTATCTCTAATTTACAGAAAGAATTTTAGGAAATATTTTTTAAAAATAATGTACTAAATTTTTTAAAAAAATAATCATCAAAAAATGAACCAAATTATAAAAATAATATAACATTTTTTTTTAAATAATGCCTCACAGATAATTAAAAATACTTTATTTTAATTAATGATGCCACTCACGACTAATCCTTAGTGTAGTGGGGAAGAATTCACGAAAATCTAACGGGGTTAAAAATCCTCCCATTGGGATGGTATAGAAGTTATGAGAGTATAGTGCCAGCTCAGATATCCTCGTCACTTGACCGTGTTTCAAAATTATGAGGCCAATCGATAATACCCCTCATGTTGCTTCTAGTGCGACGTAATTAAGCAATATCAATAAAAATCTTTTTATATATATAGAAGTAAAGTAAGAGAACGTGAGTTAATGTTTAACGTTTCTGATTGTAGCAATTTGCATAGGTATGTTTCACGGAAAATAGAGCTAAAATTAATTTGGCTTGCAGAATGATCCATTAAAGATCACTTAAAATAGGCAGTTTAATAGCTTTAAATAATAATTAATGGTATGAATAATAATAATTAATAATAGCTCAATCTTTGTAGAGTGAGTAAAATTCGAGGTTTGTAGCGCAAGCGCAAAATCTGCTATGCTGCTCCAAGCAATGCTTATCTGTGTTAAAAACAATTGTAAAATGAAAAAAAGGATAAAAATTGGTTGGCAAGAAGAAGGGTTGAAAATAGAAAAAGATCGCTAGGTGTGCGGGTGTGCGTCAACTGCGTTTATCGGAGACAGTAAAACCCATAGGAAAGAAAAGATTATTAGAATATTTTGGAGTCATGATGCCCGTACTTACATAAAGAAAATAAGCCTTTGAGAGTCATTTCTCATCGAAAGAACTTGGTCTCTTTGGGTTAAATAAAATCAAATACAATAAAAATGGAGATTTTAGAAGAAATTCCACGTGAAACATTATGCTAGCAGGACTTAACTTCCATTCACTTTTAAAATCCTACAGGGCATAAACGTTTTTAAGTACCATTACATATAACGGTATTGAGACAGACAGACAAAAAAAAAAAAAAAACCTTCATCCCGCACATAAAAGAACAGCTGTGAGGTGAATGAAACATAATTTTAGTGACAGACAATAAGACGTTAGCTGCGGAACTATAAATCGTCTGTTGTAGAAACAAAACATAGTTTCATCCGTAAAGTTTTAAAATGTCACAAATCATTGACACATCCATTGATGTGTCTGAGTGCAATGCTAAAAGTTTATGACAGAACGAAATGTTATTAATATTGCTTTGATATACATAAATTATTAGGGGTAGTGATTCCATTCAGCTGGTTTGAACCGGTTCGGAAGAACCGAGTACTAACTTTTTTTTATTGAGTTCGGTGCGTTGGCTATGAAGAAATGTTGCAAGTGAAGATGCCAATCAAAGAGCATTACAGAATAATCTTAAATAACATTTTTATAGTCTTTAAATTCAAGTGTATTATTTCTGTGATTTTTAATTTCCACGTAACATAATCTCTTTTTGTGTATCCCTTTTTATTATTTTTATTCAAATATTAACTGCATAAAATAATAACTTTTCAGTGTATCGTGTTTTTAATATTTACATGGCTATAAGCCAGAGAAACTGGTTAAATTATTTGAGTCAATGAAGAGTAGAAAAGTGCCTTAAATTATGTCTAAGTTTCCAATTTGAATAAACTGAATGTATTGTACAGCGAAAATTTATGTAAAAAATAATCGAAAAGTGCTAAATGTTACAGTGACTATTGAATGTGAAAGAGGAAAAACTAAATTTCGAAAAAGAACCACAAAAATGTCACAACATCATACTGTTACTGTCTTACCTATGAATTTTAGATTTATCATGACAAAACCTCAAATTGCATGTTTTTCTGTACATTTTTGTAGCTCCGGATATTTTAATAAGTATTAATATTTTCCAAGTGAAAATTTATCAAGAAATTCATGAAACGCGCAAACAATACATTCTTATAGTATTGTATAAAGTATTTTGGAATACTACAATACTTGACAGTAAATGGTGAAAGAACCTACTCACCATTTAGACATGTTGATTTTGTAATTCTGAGTTACTCAATCAAAATGCATTAAAAAATATCTTTAAACGCAATTGCAATGAAATGTAAATTGCACTAAAACTCTCTTAACCAAGTGGTTTCTACTTCGCCTAACAAGATACAGCATAGAAAAACAACACATACAACCATTAAGCATGTTACAATAAACTCCATTCATATTATAATCAAATGTTTAGTTACAATGTGCAATAATTTTGAATAACTATCTGACGAACAATCAACTCTTTCCGCACAAATAAACTCAGAAATAATTTATTTATGTTTCACAAAATTTATAACTCCTGTCTGAATTCCATTTCCTTCCCATTTGATACTAAGAAGAAAGCTTTCTACAACTGTTTTCCTTTTTTTTGTGTGTGTGACAACTTAAGAAAAAAAAAAGAGTCACCTATTCTTCACGCCTTTCTATGTCTAACTTCATTGTCACGGTCACACATATTTCGCCTTGACCGCTTCGGTTCTTTGCACCAAAATTAGAGTATCCGCACTTTTATACACACAGTAATTTTCTGCTATTGAGTGACATTATTTTTCTTTCCAATGCCTGTTTTTTTTTTTTTTTAAATTTCAGTCTATACGTAATGATTCTAGTTTTCATTTTGTTTTTATTCGAGCGTGTAACACCTGCTGGTATTACTAAAAACAGCGTTAAGTGTTGCAATAATCACCAGCAATCGGAACATTTGTGTAAAGATACCTAAGGGTATTATGTTATATGTGGCCTTTCTTATTTCAAATTGAAATTGTGATGGTTGTAATGAAAAAAATAAAAAAGGGGTTATTTGTACTAACTTTTCTCTTTGAGTTCTTGAAAGAATTTTGGTTTTCACCTTTGATTTTCTCTTTCAAATTTAAAGTTTAGCAAATCTTTTTTGTGGCTATTGTGAAGGTAATTAGACCAAATTTCTATTTTTCTCGATAAATATACTTCTACTTATGTTTATTCCACTTGAAGAAAAGAAGCTATGAAAAAAGACATAATTTTATTATTTCCAAGAATAGGGCTTTATTTCTACTTGAAATGAATCGAATGCTAATAAGAAAATAATTCAAATTCCTATTCTGAAGATTCCAGTTCCCCTAATCCTCTGCCTGATTGAAGACCTGTTGACCAGACGATGAAAAAAAAAAAAAAAAAAAAAACATGTAATGCGAAAGAGTAATATAATCATAATATTAAATATAATAAGCAATTGAAATAAAAGAAATTCGCATACAGTTTATACAGAGAAAGTAAGAAGAAGAAGGTAATAGAGCAATGAATGGCAATATAACCAGCCCTTATATATGCTTCCGAAAACACCAGAATTCATGCATAAGTCAAATGTGATTTGAGAATGCTCCTCTCATAATATTGAAGAGCCTTATAATGCGCCCAATAAAATCAACTCTGCATTACATTTCTCCGATTCCTTGATCATCCCTAAAAAAGGTACATTTACCAGATCAAAATAACAAAGATTCTAGAGAAGCCAAGCAAACAATGATAATCTCGTCTTTTTGGAAGATTATTCGAGAAATCCCGCTCGG
This sequence comes from Nephila pilipes, assembly GCA_019974015.1. Taxonomy (NCBI): domain Eukaryota; kingdom Metazoa; phylum Arthropoda; class Arachnida; order Araneae; family Nephilidae; genus Nephila; species Nephila pilipes. Next base: position 493,358 of record BMAW01081201.1, read on the forward strand.
TGCGCTGCTATAGCTTCTTAAATTCCATTTCAAAATAGTAGAATCATATGTTGGTCAACTTTGAAATCTCATTTATATAATATAATCATTGTTTCATGATTCGAATTATTTGTTTATTTATAAATAATTATTTGACACAGGAGTTGGGCATATATGTAGGTGTTTTATTTGACTGGTAAAACTACAGACTGATGGTCAGTGACTCAAAGGTGCGATGTTTGAAGTCGTCATTTCAGATGAGTTTAACGGGGCGTATATTTTCGGAAAGGATAGTCTGTTACTCAAAATTTTTGATTTATGTTAATATAATACGATACCTTTTACCACGACCGTAGAAATAAATACAATAGAAAGGAAACGGCAAGAAGTATTCGTCCCTCAGTTTGAAGGGAAAAAAATCTGGTATGAAAATCTTTCTCGTAAAATATCTATTTAATAATACATAGATGAAGTTCGAATTTTTGAGGCCATTGCCATATGTCAATTGCACTGATTTGGTGTTTGGATTTCCAAGCTTGTTTTACTATATTCTTAACACTTCTCGAAAAACCGCTGTTCTTTTGGGGAAAAAAAACATATAACTTAGAGTATAAACACAGTCCTTTATATGTAATATATATATATATATATAAAGGACTTATAACGCTTTTATTTTTCAAAAATGAAGCCTCCTCTTTAGAATATAAACATAAAAGAATTTATTACAAGCAGAAAATATAGTAATTTTGTCCTACCAGCGTCTATTAAGTTACAGCTTAGCTTTCCAACAGAGGCATCTTAGGTCTTCACAACTTGTTTCAGCATTTATGGGAAAGTACCAACCTCTGTGTAAATCCCTTGGTGTAACGTTAATACATTTAAAAATGTAAGCAATTAAGTATACCTTCTATTTAAGGTCGTGTATCACCTGTACTCCTAGTTTTTCTCTCATAAGTCAGCTTTGTGTCTGCGTGTTGATATGCCGACATTAATTTTAATAGCATGTTCCGGCGATCCTCTTCGTCTTAATATTCAGTTTTGATGTAATAATACTCATAAATAGTTAAGTGATTTTTTGCAGATCGATAGATAAGTTTCCGATCTTTCAGCAATTCCTCAATTTTAACATTTTCGGTGAGATTTTGATAAGATGAGAGAAATTAGCCGACCAGAGCAAGCTGTTTCTTCAGCAAGAACTCGACAGTCGTTAAGTAGATTTCAATGTGGATGGTTATGTCTTTTCTATGTTCCTGTCTCCTATTGCATGCTTGTATAATATAACTGTGCATATAATATAATTAAATACTTAGTAACTAAAAACAATACCTCTTCTTGGAGTTAATTTCTTTAATTCTCCTTCAAAACGGTAAAGCTGTCTTCCCCTAAAGTTAAAGAATGTGACACAAACTCGGCACATTGTTCCAGCATCAATATAACATTCTCATTTTCCTATTCAATAGCGAGAAACACATTTTATGACACTCTACCACTCTCACATTTCTCTCTCTTTCTATCCCTCTGAATCAATCCATTTTTATTGTGTATATATAAAATATATTCTATATTTCGTCTTTTTTTATTGCAATGGTAAATCGACGTTTAATTTCTCTATTTTTAGTAAACGATGGGAAAAATTTCAAAATTTCGATCAACACTGAATGTTAAATAAATATACATACGTGTCCTGACCAAACGAAACTATTTTAATATTGGAATTCTTTTTTCCTATATGAAAAAGTTTTCGGAGTTTAAGTACTGCTACGTTACTGATTGATTATATTAACGACGCGTTTAGGAGCAACACGAAGACTACTGGCATTTGACTGAGTAATTTTGAACCCATTAAAGTGATGGGGACTACACCTGAGGTCGTATTCCACTTTCTCAAATTCCACATCATTCCAAAATGGGGAATTTGGATATCAATAGAATTTATATGTATGTACAATATTTTTAATTAGCTGCCAATGAGATTTTTATTTTCGTTAAACTGCAAAACATTGTCCCTGATCACTTTTCAAAATAAAACGTTAAACGCACGTGACATGTTTAATTTGATTTCTTCCAACCGATTCGCAATAATTTCGGTTTGAACTGCAGTCGCTTCATTGAAGTTTTAGTATTAAGAATAGATTAATATGTAAAAATATTTTTATTTTTCCATTTTACGTAGCCGATAATTATGTTTAACTTAAAATATACTCAATTTAATAACTTATCGTTTACATTAATTTAAATATCTGAAAAGAATATTATTGTTCACTTCAATTTCTAAACGTTTGCATTAATTCCAACAATTAATTGAATGATTTGATTTTCGTAGTATAATCGTGTTTATCTTATTTTTTTGTTCTCAAAAGGTGGCATTGTTTTGTTCAGTTGAAGTTTTTGTGTTAATAAAGCAACGAGAAGCTGGTGATAGAATAAAGAATGTAGTAATATATTTTCTTTAAAAAGATGTTGGCATGTTTGATGGCTAAATCGCTTTTTTGCAAAAATTTTCATGCAACAATTTTATTTATGTTGTTTGTTTACATCACAACTCAAAAATATTAAATTTATTTTCCATGTTATTAAATAATTAATAAAAATAAGGGTTTTAAACTTAAATAATATTTAGTTTTTTTTAAAAAAAAATTTAACATCTCAGACAGTTATATTTTTTTCTGTACATATTCACATGTATAAGTACATTCACCTATTTTTACAGAAATTTCCCAGAAAAAAAACAATTTTCTCACAAATAACTAACGTTAAAACACTTTTTGGTCCTTTATTCTCTTGTGCTAAAAATAAGAATTCTATATACAAGCGTGCATCGAAATTCAAGTAATTCAAAATACTCATATGACTTCATAAACAAAGAGAGAACTTTATAAGCAGTCTATAAATACGAGTCTTTGCGAAGAAACAACCTCATATAACCTCCAAATCAACCATTAAAAATTCTTTGCATATTTAAAATATTTTCTCACTATGTTAGTCATTCCCCATATCTCATTCCTAAATATTATTTATAATCAACTGCAAAATCAAAGAGAATCATTTAAAATTCTTAGCAGAAATAAGAAACTTATTCAATTGGCTGTCACACGTAACCATCAAAGGAATTGTTTAACCTTTTTTTATTATCTCTCTTTAAAGAATAAGTTTCGAGAAATTTAAAACGTCCTTTGTTTGCAGAAAACCCTCTTCAATAAATAGAAGATCAAAGAATGAATCCATAGCACGGTACAATGTCCTCTTCAACTCCAAATGCAGCCATCGGGTGTGTGCGTATTGTTACTAAAATCTAAACAATTCCTTCTCGGAGTTCATAGAGATAGCAATAAAAAAAATGAAAAACATATGTTTGAATGGGTTTCTAGAATGCTGTATGAATCGGAGTGGTGATGTGAAAATTCAAAAAAATAAAATAAAAAAATGACAATTCTAGTTTCTGTGAAATAAAATATAGAGAATGTATTTGTTACAATAAAAGAAAATATATAAATATACAATAGACAAAAAAATAAACTCGTCGGTTTCCCAAACTTTTCACAATCTTAAGTAAAATTAAACAGTAACTGAAGGAAGTTGAAATAAATAATACACATTTTCTAATTCGTTCCCTCGATAAATAATATTCAACAACATTCCTGCTTCCGCCAATATTTTAAAATCTTTTTTAAAAAATTCCACAATTGTTTCGCGCATTTCATCAGATATATATTCAACAGAAAGAAAGAAAGCATTTTCAGTTTTAACATCTTCGTACATTGGAAGCTTTTTGGGTTAACTATAGAAAAATTGTACTGTTTGCATATTATTATATTATATGAATAAATAACAAAAAATAATGTAAAAGTACTATACAAAATTTTGCAAAGAACAGATTTAGCCACCTAAGGTGCTCTTTTTTTATAATTATTAAATTACTCACTTAAACGTAAGAATTAAAGTAAACGATGAAAAATCTAGAAATGGACAATAGTAAACTTTTCTGATATTAAAATTACAGGAAGCGATAAATTATTTAATTTAATATATATAGATAAATGTAATTAAAATCAAACTAAACGATAAATTATTAAATTGAATATTATATCAGCTACATGTAACTAAAATTAAAGCAAAAGTTAAATTATTAAATTGGATATATTTAAGCTAAATGTAATTAAAATTGAAGCAAACGATAAAAAAAAAATTTAAAGTGACCTGGTACGTCAAAAGAGATCCAACTAAAACGATAGCCCCTTAGTTGGCTAATACAAAAGTTTCTACAAAAAATAAATAAATGTAAGATATAAGATTAAAACAAAAGCAAAATTATTCCAAGGAAAGCTTTGCAAAGTATAGATCTGGCTACCAGATGCATTTAATTAAATAATAGAATTAAAGCGAACACTAATATGATAAGTGAATGGAAATATTTCATTTATTCATTCACTCTCTCCTTCCCTCATTTACTTTAATTTTTACAGATTGTTCAGAAAAAATATTCAGAAAACACTTTACGTTGCAAAGTGATCGGATGACCTTTTTTGCCGTTGACTAAAACAATAGTTCATTGGATGCCTAATAAAGTAACGATTTTTCAGTGTATTATATCATAAACATTGGTTTCTTTTCTTGGAATTACTCCATCACGTTTTTACTGCCTTTTTGAAATATAATAGCTAGGGAATTTAAAATGTTGGATAGAGAAAGTATAATAAAAGCAGGCATAAGGAAGTATACTATAATTTAAGCAAAAGTATTTTGATGTTCAACTTTACTCCTAGCCTAGATATTTTAATAAGATTTAAACAGTTAAAATAAACACAACGCTAAAAAATTAGTTATATTTTTAACAATTAATATATTAGTAGATTCTTTAGGGAGCGCACATATACCCGGATTTATTCAAATAATTGAAAAGCTATAAACCTGGAAACATTTTTTGAGGAGATAACTCCGAAAATTCCTAACAGAATCTGTGTTGTTTGATGTTCCATGAGCTTTCAAAAATATCTTGTGAATATCATACCAATGTTCAATAAAATGGAATTGAAAATGTAAATATATTCGAATATTGTTTTCAAACAAACTCTCTCGAAGCATCAAAATCAATTTCTATCAGGTCGAAAGTTCAAAGTTGCATTTAAATGATGATAGCGGGAAAATTGCCCATTTTTTCTATTAACATGTTGAAACTGAGAGGAGCGAACAAATAGCTAGAAAATCTCAACGAATAGCTAGAAACTATTTTTAGAAGTGATGTGATATTTTAATTTTATTCCACATATATTCATTTTATACGTTGTAGCACATTATACTTTATAAAAAGTTAATTTATTTCCAGCTATAATACAGTCCCAATTGCATCATATGGTGAACAATGTTACATTTATGTATTAGGGAAAATAGTTATAAATTAAAATAATTAATATTATATCTCGTGACATTATTTCATTTCCGATAACTCGTTACTTTTATTTTACTCAGATTAATTTTGGGTATCAAAAAATCATTTTAAAAGATCTAACCTTTCGTTTGATTAATTCATTCATAAGCAGTTCCAGAGTTTAAAATGAGCCAAGCATGGGATGAAGGATTGAATTGAATTGGTTTCATTAACGTCGCATTATAAGAAACACAAGGACTATTGGTGATGGTCCTCGTAATTTCGAGCCTCGGTCAAGAGACGAGGACGACACCTGAGCTGATGGAGTGAAGGAAGTGAGAGACAGTAGTGAGTGATTTAATAGGATGACGTTTACGGCTCAATAGACAAATTTGACTATGATGCATTAAACATTGGTTTAAACTGCAGTTTAAACAGAAAAAAAAAAAAGAAAAAAGAAAATGGACTATCGGAGGAAGAGAAGGATTGCAAGGTTATATCGGGAGTGTGGCACCCGTGTTTACCAAAAAAAGTAAACCCCATGAGAAAGAAAAATATCACTAGGGTACCTTTGGATCATGAATCTCATAACTTACTAAAGGATTTAAGCCCCTGAGAAGGTGGTGACAGAAGAGTTTAAATCACGAAAGCCAAATACGGCTAAACTGCGCCAACATTTGTTCAGAATAATATGGTTTTTTTTAAAAAAAAATCACACAAACAACAATTCATAAAAAGTACGATTGATTAAAATAAAAGGAATGGATAAAATATTAAATTTGGCATAAAAAAAGCAAACACGTTGGGTGGAGGCTTTCTCTCAACAAGTCGGACAACTTTGAAAAAAAAATTAAAAAAAGGTGATACGATGTTGTTGAAACACTGGACAAATGTATTAAAATGTGATGAACAGTGTATGGGGTTATGGCAGGAAGGACACTCGTGCATGAGACAAATTAAGAATAAAAGATCATTTATTCATTAAAATAATAAATTTACACTCTCTCGGATTTAGAGGAAAGCAATCGAAAGCCTCAACCAGAGAGAGAAACAAAATAACAACGATCTTCACAAATAAGGGAGGTAAGAGCTCTTAAAATATGAAATTAAGCTAATCGACATGATATAAATTATCCTTGATAATGTCCGCCCAACTATAAAGGTAATCAATCGTACTTTCAAATGCGCTTAAATACTTACTCAGGACAATAATTTCTCCCATCTTGACTGCTTCAATAAACATCACTATATATATATTAAAACTAGAAGATGCAGTTCACCTCAGCTCGTTGCGCATTTACATGAACAAGTTTGAAAAATGAACGAGGGCTTGGTGAAAGAAATAGAAGTGGCATAAGAAAATAAAACCATTCCAAATGAATCAACAGAAAAGAAAGGTGACCTCGTAGTAACTGAAATAAATTTGATATTATTCTCGTAAGATTTAAAATTAAGTTTAAATTGTTCACTTGTTATCTAATTTTTTCTCTCTTTAAATATTTTGTGGAAGAAGTAAGTAATTTAGGGGCACTCATAGCCAAAACTAAGAAAGCCATAGACCGTCGGAATTGAATTTCGCGATTATTTATCATATTAAAACTGAAAAAAAAACATAATTCAAAAAAGAACAAATATGAACATATTTTCCCTGCCAATTTAAGTTTAAATTCCCTCATTTTAATATCAAGATGTTGAAAAAATACAACCTACTCTGAGAGATTATCAAAAACAAATTTTAAAATTATAAGCTTCAGAAAGAAGTCACAATAATATATAATAACCTATTATTAAAATTCACAAAAAAAAAAAAAAAGCATTCACGTAATGAAAGTGACAAACGTCACTACATCACTTCACTATGCAACCATTTTGTAAAACTAATTTCAGTGTGGGAAATGGTGTAGCTCATCTGAAAAGCTCAGTGTAAACAAAAATAATCATTTTAAGCAAACAGTCGACTTTCTTTCTCAAGTATTCCAAAGAATCTTTGAAAAGAATTCCCATGAACGAAAACTTTCAAGCACCTGGGTTTCAAAGAGGTGAAACTGCGTTAGGATTGTATTCATCGCGCAAAGCGTATATTCTGTTCGCTAATGTTATTTTCTGTCTTCAGTCACTGGACAAAAATGTAGTGGGTTTTTGAATCAAGAGATGTCACAAGTTCGCGTTTTGTAAGAATTCAACAACCGTTATAACATCTTGAATGTTTAAACAGTAGACAAATACTCTAAATCAATTACATATCATTAAAGCAGAAATTTTCCTTTTCAAGTACTCAAATATTTAAGTTGGTGTACAAAACCATTATTACTTCCCTATGTCTTAATTTCACTCAATTCAATGATAGTTAATTATTAAATATGAATGATTTTATTTTCCTTTAATATTTAAAATACCTATTACCCAGAGCATCGAATTTCAGTGGAACAAAGGAACATAAAAATTCGTTATTGCTTTTCACCTCTGCAAATAATTAGATATTCTCGTTACGTGTTTTTAAGACGTAACGTTATTAATTTAAAACTGAGCGATACGTTGACCTCAGCAGCAACCTGCGCTTGCAATTTGCCTGCCTTTAATGGGCTGACAGTTCTCTATCTTATTCCACCGTCATCTATACATTCGTGGCTACTTATTTGCCATCTAAGGGCTATTGTTTTAGGTATGCTATAAATTGGCGTACCATATCACTTTTCAATTTTTTATCCTTTGCTTCAATTGTAATTACATTTAGCTTAAATATATTCAATTTAATAATTTATCGGTTCCCTTAATTTTAATTACAAGTAGCTGATATAATATTCAATTTAATAGTTTATCATTTGCTTTAATTTTAATATCGGAAAAGTTTACTATTATCCATTTCTTGATATTTTATCGAATGCTTTAATTTTTATATTTAATTGAGTAATTTAATAATAATTATAAAATAAAAGCGCACCTTGATTGTCTAAATCTGTTATTTGTAAAACTTTGCATAGAACTTCTTCATTTTACTTTACCTGATTTACCTTATAAAATTTACAAAATTCTTGCTAGTAATACGGCAACTGTCCTGGAGAAGTACAAGCATACAAATCACCCCCGACAACCCTTCCTGCGTTTACATCCCCTCCAAAGTCACAGATCCGCACACGTGTACGCTTACGTGTTCGACTCTTAACACCTGCATAATCCATCGGCGGCATAATAAGTACCCCTTCATTCAATATTTTTTTGTTTGTTTAGACCTACATAAGTTGCAAATTTTCTTAATTTTGCACTCAAGTGTATTACAGAACTTATCTCATATGTGGAGAAATAGATCTTATAGTTCCCATTCATGTCAAAACTTCAATAATCAAAAAAGGTTCATCATTTGTTGCGAGGTCTGCTAATGTAGATCGGTATGTTTCGAAAAAAGGCACATAAAAAAATGAATGACATATATATTGGCCCATAATGATGATTAATAAATTGTATTGTACGCAGAAAAACACAACAATAAACAATTTTTATGGAAAAGGATATTTGGATAAATTTTAGTTGCAATAAATTATATGTTATTATTAGTATAACCACTTTCTGCGACAATGAACTAGAAATCACGATATAATTATTTGATCATTTTTAGCAATAAAAGTTAAATTACGCAACTCAAGAAAAAACAGGAAAAAATAATTAACTCACTCTACTTTTATACATCAAGTTGTTAAAATGCTTTAAATAAAAATAAAATATTTTGGCGAGGATTATTGAAATGCAACACGTACTAATTCTCAATCCGATAACCTCGCAATAAACGTTGAATGGTAAATTCCTCATTCATGACTCTTAATTCTTAAATGGAATATTCCATTCAATGGATACGAAAACGGAACAGATGGTTAAGTTGCAAGAAACGAAATTGGAAATACCGAATGAATCATCTTCCTTTCAATTTCATAATTAATTTTTTTTCCACCTCCAATTCAGGAACCAAAATGAATTTCATTTATAACTTTTTTTAGTTCAGTTTATTCGGACACTCCACACACTCGACTGATCTCAGAGAACGATTGTTCCCTTTTTTTTTTCGTTGTTGTATTGGAGAACTACGGGGGTCCCACTACGCGAATGAAAAAAAAAATGCATGCTCCTTTCAATCCACATTACTCTTATAAAACCGGATATGTAAGTTTGACTAGAGGACTACATAGAAAAAAATGTTTCTCTTTCATTTTTGAACATTTTTTCTTGCTTATTGAGAATGCGTTTCGAGAGTTCTATCAAGTACAATCTATACCGGATATGTGTAACAAAGTGAAATCGTTCATTTTTTATGGAGGAAAAAGATTTTTTTTCTCAAAAGAGGAAAGAAAAAAAAATTATTCATTTATTCAAAAATTTGTAATAATCGATCTTAACCTTGATATCAAGCGCAGGAATGTATTTTATTTTTCTTTCTAAAAATCAACTCGTATAAAATATATTTGCTTTTCACAATTCAATAGTTTAAAAAATTTAATTCAATAGTCTTAAAAACTTCAGAAACTAGCGGTTTTTAAAAATAAATCCAAACCTTGTAACAAAAAAAAATGTCGTTTTTTAAAACTTTTTCTTCGAATTTGTATCTCAAAATGAAAGCATATAAAACATAAGAGAGTAAAAGATCAAATTACACTATGTTGGACCTGAAGTCAACATTTTAAGCATAATCATATTTTACCTTAAAAGTAAAAGAGATAAGATATTTATTTTGAAGTTTTCGATAAAAAAAAAAAGGTTTTATATATATCAATAAAGATTCCAAAAACATATTAAAGATGACAAAGAAAGACAAAAAGAATTGAGAAATTTAAAACGCTGTTTCTTGCTTTGGACTGAATACGGTTAAATATTTTTCAAGGATCCAAATCCTTCCACATAGCAATTACTTTATAACAAAATGGTCAACATCAAAATTAACTGAACTAAAATATGTACAGTTCATAAATTACTTTTGGAAAAAAGAATTCTTAAGAAAGAGAATTTATAATAATTCTGAAGTTAACTTTTTTTAAACATTATTTGCATTACAAATATTTACAATTTCAGAAGAATCCTAAAGATATAAAATGTTAAATTAAATAAGTATTCGTACTTATTGTAAAAACGTTATTTATATCTTAATTTATCAAACTGACGAACGTCATACAGCACAATAAATTGTTAATAAATCCAGTATAATTATACACACAGAAATAAAATTATATATTCAAAACCTTGTTGCAACTAAAAGAATAATTTTTTCACTCTAATTTGTTTCAAAGTTGTTTTTTTTTAAAAAAATATTGATTTATATTATATGAACTTCAGTAAAATCAATTTGAGATGCAAATGGAAATTGCGAGATAAGCATTCAGAGAGTTAAACAACTTTTTACAGGTAAAAGCTGTCTGAAATTTTTTAAAGATAATTCACTAAATAAACGCAATAACGCACTACAGATATCGATAAATTTATAACTTGTTAGAAAATCTAAATAATTTTTTAACTTATTAATTTTCTTTCAAATGAAAAATTCATCGTGAAATCTGATATGTATAGATGTAGAAATAATGCTGGATAACTTATTTGTACCCGATGAACGTCACGGTTCACAATCTCCATATCTTGTATTCTTTTGGAGCTTTACATCTGTTGAACTTACCCAGAACTGCGATTTTATTTTAAAGTTATTTTTAAAAAAAATAGTGGTTATTAGAAAAAGATAAATTAACTCTTTCTGAATTTAAAAGTGCATTAAAAAATTTTGAAGATTGCATTTATTCATAAGAAAATTTAACATTTTAATATGAAGAGAGATTCTTTCTATATAGCTATGAAGCAATAATTTGACACATTTTTTTCCCTTGTCAACCATAACATTTTGTTTCCATAAGTTGTTGAGAATTACGATAAGATTAATTTATGTATAAAAGACAACCATAAGTAAAGGAAATATTTTATTTTAATGTTAAAAATTCTCCTCCTTTCCTGAAAGCCTCATCCCCTTGGAAATCACAATTTCCTATATGAAAAACATAGCAATTTTTCATCATTCAACAAGTAAAAATTTGCCTGTCATTGAACCTTTTTCCGCTGACCGTATGCATAGGTCAACGTTCACAAACTTTAAATAGAAAAACTTTCACCCAGGGATGAATTTTGATTATCACAACATATTCGTCACCTTTTACAAATAGAAAACTTTTCGAATTTTTCATGTAATAACAAGGGGTGTATGCAGACGGTGATAAGACTATTCGCTTTGTTAGTCACCGACTTCAGTGTTGGCAGGGTGTATACTAACCGGAAATGCCGGTAGCTGCTGACCAGTGAACCTTAATAGCTGCTCGAAACCACCTGAAGCAGAAATCTCTTTTCAGTTTTGTATTAGGTCAGTGGTGACGATAGTTTTTTGCGATCTGTTTCTGTGGATTATTCGTCCGAGTGGAAGTGAATTTTGAAGCTTCGGTCTGCATGCTTCCATGCGTGGTGCAGATGAAGCGTTCGTCTGCTTAATAAAACGAAGCGATGAATAAAAATAGGAATTGATGTAACATGACGGTAAGACGACTGTAAAAACCTTTAGTGATGAAAAAGAGTTGAAAATCTGAAGGGGGTAACTTTATTCAAGTGATTCTGGAAAAAATTATGTTCTGAACTTCCATGCAATAACAAGTTTTGCATTTTTTAAAACCTTGCTCACTGCGCATCGTTTTGACAAGAGTGTATTGAGTAATACTCACTTACTTCTAATTAACTCACCTTACTCATTTTCTGTGGTATTGTGAACTCAAGGTCATTGCTCTAATATAGTTGTACTATTTCTAATATTACTTGCCTTTCTACAGATTTTAAATTTTTTCCAAGTTAATTTAGTTTCATTCATTAGCGTGTGTTTAGGGTACCTTCTCTCGTCGATACTAATATTTTGAAAATATTTTTTCCGTGAAAAAATGTAAGGAAGTTCATCGCTACCTAAAATTCTATGAAGAAAAAAAAAGAAAGAAAAGATGGAAAGCTCACAATGCTGCCTAAGTATTCCATTACTTTACCATAACTGGATATAACAGAAAAAGAAAATTAATGAAACTGGATCAGAAAGTTCTCTTACAAAGATATGTTATAATCAACATTTTCAAAAGTGAAGCCATAGTATTTTGCACTTATGCGTAAATTTCAATATTGTATATTTTGATCTAAAAATATTTTATAGAAAACAAGCTTTTGAAAAAGTCACTTGATTCGTAAGAAAGATTTCACACATTTTGATAAAAGTTTGTCTCTATATTAACTTATTGACTCGTTTGCATCATTCGAAAAAGTAGAAAATTAGAAATAGTACATTTTTTTACTGTACAAAAATTGAAATATTTCAAAACGATTTTAAAAAAAATGGCACACACGAAGAATTTACAATTTTATTTAGTTCGATGAAGTTATATATTGAAAATAAATTGAGAAATTAAAATTAAAAGGTCTACACAGTAATGAAAGTACTTGAAATTGTCAATACATACAGCCCAACACGGCAATTATCACACTAATAAAATGAATATTTTCTCTCTTTTTTTGTGATAAACAAATTACACAAAATTTACGAGCTTTCTATGATGAAGTTGTTTTAATGCGTATAAGAAATTGTTGGCCAGTGAATCTTGATGGTAATGATGAACATGGTGTAATTTCTTGTCATTCTGGTGTTTTTATTTTTGTTTATTTCGTTCAATAATTTTTTCATTTTAGCTTGAAGACGTGATAAGTTCCATCTTTATGAATAGTTTTGAAAACAATGTATAACAGTTCAAAAAAGAATCATGCCAAGGCAATAAATTGTTGTTGCTATAAACCTTCTGAAATAGTCACATAATATGGAATTAGCTAATAATTTGATCTCTTCTATCAATGATTTATAGTAATCTAACGCAACACAAAATACTTTGTGACGCCTTTTCTTCATTATTTCACTCTACGACCATCTTAAATTCTAATTAAATAGTCAATTTCAAAACACCGACTGAAGATACATAACAGCAAAACAAAAGACTTTACTGACTACCAAAAATATATGAGGTCGCTTTTTGTCGAATCCCTCTTAATTCGGTTAGTCCTAGTTTGTAATGTAATAATAAAATCTTAGCTTACCAAATCAATGGTTCTGATTCAAACACTTCTCGATAATAGCCAACTCATACCTTAGTACTCTAACTAAAAGTCCCTTTATCCAGAAAAAAAATTACTATATTTCAATCCTATTTAAAAATATTTATCAACCAATCTTTATCCTCTATCTACCTTCTCTTTCCTTTCAATTATATTTCTCTTGTATATCATTATGATTCAATTCCCTACACATTTTATCTTCATTTAATTTACCTATTCACGTTTCATTTTTGTTGGAAAGAATCAGTAATTTTATGCAATTCAACTTACCAAAAAGTCTTATAGGTTAGTGAAGGGAAAATCGCTAATAGTTCAATCGCAAATTCAATCCGATAGCAATCTTCACTTCCCACTAAATGATTGCTGTGGCTAGGCGCGCTTGTGTTTAGTTCTTATGCACAAAAAAATTTCGTGCAAATCTGCGCATTATTGATAGAGTCTGGAAAACTCAGCGCATACCTGGGCTTATGTTGCAAGTGGGTTAAACACATTCTAAAATATTTATAGATACAAATTAATTTTCATTTCTCTACATCAGTATTTTACTAATAAGCAATCATACCAAACCTCAAAATAATACACCCGTAAATGTTTTAGAAATCCTGATTTACCTAAAAACAAATGATGCAAAACTTCTTTTCAAAAAGCGCATTTTAAGCATAAAAATATTATTTGATAGTTAAAAATAAATTTAATCTAGATTCTGAAACATTATTCTAAAAATTCAAAAAGCATTTCTGGGAACTAGGAAATCTAAATATTAATAATCAAACATTTTAAAAATCCGGATTAATGAATAAAACTAGTGTATTTTAAAAGGACAAGTATTTAAATGAATAACAAAAACTTCAAAAGATAATTTTTGGTAACAGATCAAGTGCATTTTAAATCACGATCGTATTACGAAAACGTAAGAATAATAGGATTGAATGGGTAACAATCCTCATTACATAGAACAAGTACTTTTGACAGAGTTAAGACTCGATTGTCTCCTGGTGAGCCCTAAACTGTCTCCTGGTTTTAGGGTCTGTCACAAATTTCAAATGGTCATAGCAATATATTCAATAAGAACATTATCCATGTATAAGACAAAAATATAGAACAAAAAACCTTTCTATAAGACATGTTAAATTCGAACTTTCTTAATAATATACATTTTTTAAAAAAAGGAACTTAAACATTTATAGAAGTCCCTCCTGGATAAGTTACTTGTATATATGTTACTTGTATATGCTACAACCAACGAAATCATCACTTGACCAAGGTTCAAAATTACGAGGTCCGTCCCCAATAGTCCTTCTAATTCTTAAAATGAGATGTTAATAAAACCAAACCACCAACGAAAGAAATTAATAATCAAACAAAAAGACGCGAAAACAAAATTCTCTTTCGTAGGCTAAATGTTTTAATGTGGCAATAAGGAAACAATTACTACGAGTCACTTTTTTTTTCGAGATTGCGCCAATACATTTACAAATAATTCTTCTGTTATCATAGAGACTAAAAAATATATAAACTATTTACAAGCACATTTCCTCCATACACCGATTTTTACCGATCCGTTAGTAAAAATAGATATATTAAGGGGAAAAAAACAGCTTTCTGCTTCGAAATGCAAAAAAAGCGCTCAGAAATGTTCCATAAAATGGGGAAAAGGTTTTCTTCAAATCCTATTGTTGTTCTAAACAGTGATCATTATTTTTGAGAAAAACTTTTGAATACCGAGATGATTACAATACGTCTAAAACGAGATGCAAATGCAATCGGCGACAAGATTGTTGATTCCGATTCAATACACATTTCTATTTCAAGACATGAGTACTTTTCATAGCTTAATCACGATCAATACTTTTTGATTACGTGCAAGAACATATTTCACTACTCTATATGCAAAAGGTAATTCAAAGTTATCTCGAATTTTCAGAAAACAATTCTTGGGGGAAAAAACCCTAAATATTACATCAGAAGAATGTCAGTGATTATTTATTGAAATTACAGAGATATTTTTTAAAATAAACAGAGGGAGAGAGATATTGTACCTCAAGACAGCTCTCCTTTTAGTTACTTGTAACATAAAATACGAAATTTTTTGAAAGTTTTCGTTCCTCAAAAAGACAAATGAAGTGAAATACCAAATATTTGCATGTATAAGTCGAGAATTTTTGGAACTAATAACATAAATTAAGACAATCCACTTAAAAATGAATCCGCTCATTCGCCAAAATGGTAATTTTCCGTTGGGCGCAAGCAAACGATTAATCGCCAATGTAGAGAATTTCAAACACACACACACACACACGTGTGTGTGTGTGTGTGTGTGTGTGTGTGAAAATGTTTGTACGAGAATTACTGGTTTGTTGAGTCGTCGCCAAAACGTAAAACCTGATGTTGGCGAAATATGCACCCAGCTAACGGAAAAGTATCAAAACGAAAGCTAGAAGTAATAATAGAATGACATAAACAATGGTCACATAAAATATCAGTAGAAGTGGAATATTACTTTAATCTTCTAACATGTTTATGGAAGTTTTCAATGCAACTGTTATACAAAAAGAAAAAGAAAAAAATACCACACGATCATTTTACTGATCGTAACCACTACTTTCAATCCGCCTTTGAAATGGTTTTGAATTTTGGATAGATTTTTTGAGGGAAAAAACGCATTCCCGGCTTGTACTCGGAAATGTGCAAAGCTTAGAATCGAAGTGATAAATTCGAAATATTAAAATTGTAAATCAAATACCAATCATTTTTTACAACGTTTTTCTGAATTTCACTTGGTGTGTGTGTGTGAGTGTGTGAGTGTGTGTGTGTGTCATCAAATTTTCGATCGTTAATTTAACCCACTTCCCATCAAGCTAGAGCTTTGAAATTTTGGGAATCGTTCGTACTGGCCTAACAATGCAATATTTAGACGTTTGCGAGAAGTTTTAACTAATATTTCAATAATTTTAATAAGTCAAAATATTCTTTCCTCTCGGCGCTTTTAGAATTGAGGGAAAAATTTCGTTCCCCCTCTGGGAACATCGGGCACTCCCCACACCACATGAGGCCTCGTAAAACTATTGTACTCACAAAGGGGAGATACTATCTCCCCTTTACTATCTCCGAGATAGTAAGGGTTGCTGACTTTTAGACAGTAATCATTCGCAAGAATGAAAGTTTCCAATATTTGGCACCATGTCTTATCACAATAATTTTTTTTGAATTCTGGTTCGCATTTTTTTTTTAATAGAATGACTTACAAATTTTCAAATGCATGTTTTGATTTTATGAGTATTATGAATTTTTTAATACGCTCACAAATATCTCTTTTTTAATAAATTTTAAAGTTAAAAATAACCAACAGTTTTAACTAATATTTCACTAATTTTTTTAATAAACTTTGCCACCATATAAAAACGTTGTTTTTAAAAACGTTGGTTTTTATATCGAATTATTACTCTTACATTCCCCGCACACATTAATCTTTGATGGTAACCGAAGTGATTGTTTGAAAAATTGAAGACACAGTATTTCCACGATTTACCTAAAATGCGATAGATGTTTATAATGTGCTTTTTGTCTCAGTTCTCTTATCCATTTTAGGTTACAGCACCGTTTGTAACGACACGTAAGAAACCCCAAGGTCAAACATTCATAAAAATTGACTCTTTGTTTAAGAAAAAAGAAATTATTCGTCTTTCTCAGACAACTTTATGCAGTGTTACATCAATGCAAATCAAACAGTGATATGAAAATTCAACGAGAAATTTAAAAAAAAAATATTTTTCCAATATTGTACCAACTGAAACACACCATTTACAAACACTTTAGATTTTATGAGAATTTTCATGAGGTTTCATTTGAAAAGTTGAGACGCAGAGAACATTAAGTAAGTAAATTGAGCTCAGATGCTACAAGTGTTTTCCAAAATTTGAATTTGATAATGTCTTGGTATTATCTGTTTCATAGATGTAACTATAATTTTATGTATTGAAATAAATATTTTAATTGGATTTTATATATTACCGACTACTAAAATAATACTAGCATATTAATCATTAAAAATGACTAGAAATTTATAATTATAACATGTAGCAACAGTTCGCGAGGGTGTGGTTAAATCATTATAGTATATGTATAATAATAAAACAAAAACTGTACGTGAGCCTGAGGCAATGCAATGAAAATTTAAAAAGAGATACGTGAAAATTGAAGTTATATAATCATCTATTACCAAATTTACTTTTTCATAGAAGGAAAATTTTTAAAACAGTCCCTCATGTGCAGCGAAAAGTTTCCAGGACATTTTGAACAACAAGTCGATGTTTATTTACGTCCTAAAACTGTTTGTTTGTAGAAATATCTTTGATAGTTGTGTTTATTTCCCGAACATAAAATATGTAGTATTCTGTCAAGTCGTTTTTCTTTTCATGTGTTCTATGTTGGCTCGTTATTGCCATATCATTCGAAAATTTCTTCTCAATTTTAGACTACCAACTGCTTTTCAAATTTAAATTCATTTACAGTTCCTGTTCAATTCAAATGTTTCATGTTCTTTTTTCTAAACATATGTCTTTGAACAGAAAATAAGCTCACTATATGCACAAATCTCCAATCCCAAACAACTGTTTGATGTCAGTTTGCAATAATTATTGTCATTTTATTGCAAGATTGTAAACTTACGTGTTTTACCTTCAAAAAAATATTCATTTATATATATATATATATATATATATATATATATATATATATAACCCGTGATTTACAGTATTAATATAAATTGAGCGAAAAATCAAAGGGTCAAACAGACATTTGTAAAGTATTGTAGTTTCTATTGTTCTAGACTTTCTTCTAATCATTCTTTTATCATTATCAATGCTATTAACAAGATGACGAATTTTATCCTCAATTTTTAACCATCATGTAAGACATTAAAGTATATTAAGCTCTCTGGCAACATCTGCATGCCTTGCCCCTTTTCGAATTCGTCCGATAACATTCTTTCTTCGATTGTACAAGCCTGTTGTGTTGACGTTTACATTTTTCCGTTTTTTTAAGAAATTATTACGGAAATCACTTATAGAAGAAAACGTCTTGATAACTCTTAACATTTGACCGATGCAAAATGATTGAGTACACGGCTTGTGTTACTAACCATGAGATTTTGAGACTAATCTCTTACAAAAAACAAAACAAATACCAAACTGAAACATTTCATTTTCCGAGAAAAAAGGTGATTCATATGATTTAAAAGAAGAGGGAAAAAGTTATTAATATCTCTTCTTTTCTGTTTTTAAAAGCAAGCCGTGACGGCATATGTGCACAAGATTAATCTTAATATTTCATGAAAAAGAAAATAAGAATTATGACGCCACAATGTCTGGGAATGATATCAGAAAGCAACTGTTTATTGAGGGAGCCGTAGTAAAACCGTGTGTAAAGCAGTTTCGGGTGTTACTGAACGGAGTTTTAACGGAATCCGAATGTCTTAATACATATCTCGCAGCGGAGTTTTTCGGACATTTGGGTAAAATAGACGCTAATGTAATATTAACTGCGAAACGATTATATTCTTCTTAACCTTATGAAAATGCACAGTCCAGAAGTTTAAAAAAAACATTTTTTTTTAAATTTCTCTCAGTACTTGCTTAATGTGTAACGATCTTATTTTATCACAAATTGTATTTATTAAGTTTATTTTGTTTCCCTTATTTAGAGTATATATTTTTATATATAAATTTTGGCTTGTTTTTTTTTTAAAAAAATTAATAATGCAAATCTAATTATTCCACAGATTAAAATAAAACTAAGCCATAAATCATGAAGTTTTAAAAATACTTTCTCGATAAAACGATCGTAATTAAACCAGTAATTAAAGGGGACGTTGCATAACTTCTTAATAAGAGAAAAAAAAATTGCAGATTAAAAAGTACTAAGAGACAAAACGGACATTAATGCACTTTCCTAACCAGCATACGTTAAAACTAGAAAGAAAATATAATAACGAGCTCCTCTATTAGCGTGCTTTAGACGAATGCGAAAATTTGTTTTTGTTGCATATTATTCATACCGGTTTGTGCAGTGTCATACCCATTCATCATTTTTTGAATGCAAAAAGAAAATATTGTGTGGGAGGTCAATGAATTGACAGCCAGAGGAAAAGCATCCCTCTGCAAGTGGTCTGCAGATGTCACGGCGGAGTACTGCTACATAGGAAAGCCAGCAGTAAAATAGCACAGGGTCTCTGTTTCGTCCGTTTTCCGCATACATTGCGATTAGGGATAGCAAATTTACCGACTTTTTCTATTACCGGTAATTCGGTACATTTTGCACACAAAACCACCATGCCGGTAAATCACCGCGAATTTTTTAAGCCGTAAATATAAAATAAAAATTCATAATAAGAAGACTTTTTATTTGATTTTTTCATGTTACATAAAAGTATATGATAGTAAATTGAGCATAAATAATCTAAATAAAACTCAACAACTTTTTATAAATTTACAAGTAATACTTATGCATGAATAAATTTTCACAATGAAAAGAAAAATTATAAAATAAATAAACAAATATGAGATCAAAATTGTCAACATGTGTTGAAAATAAGCACGTAAGAAACATAACCGATCTACACATTGGTGTTTTGTGATCTAATTTTTGTACAAAGGAATCTTATGGCAGATTTCTGATTTTACGCTCGTTGGTTTAACAATTAGTAAATAATCGTTCACTATCTGAAAAAATATTTGTCACTTATATTTCGCAATTTAAAAGTAATCTAATTCCTTTTAAACAATTTTATTAATATTTTTATGAGCGCCAGAGATAGAGTATTAAGTTGCATAACTATATTGATCAATACAGACATATGCATATAAAGAGACATATGCATCCTCCCAAGAGTTTTACTAGAAACTGAAATATTTCAGGATGATTCTTGTATTATTTATTATTTTATTTAGATATTTGAAATTTTAAAGTATGACTTTTTTCTCACCATGCTTAAATTTTTTTCATCACGAAGAGAAAGAAGGATTCCAACTACGCCTATTTCTGAGAAAAGAATAGAATAGTTTTTCCCGTCTCTAAAAAAGTGACTCTGGTTCAGTGTTTGTAGCCGAAGAGAGGAGGGGGAGGGGAATGCAACCCTATAGAAAATGCAACCCCAAAAAATACAAATTTTACTTGAATGATTTTAAATAGGGGAATTAAGACTGATGTAGAATATTATTTATTTTTTACTAAGTGGTAATTCTAAACTACAAAATTGCCTCTTTCATAATGACGATATGTGCCACCCAAAATTTGTGGGTACGCCACTGGATCAATAAATTTGTCTTTCATTGATAACGTAAGAGAAATTGTGCATAAAGAGTTTTCGGTATCAGCAAAATTTACTATTTCTGTTTCAAACTAGCGGATCGTAATATGCGCACCGTGTTTCTCGCATGGATATATAAATCTAATCAATTGCACGATTTCATTTTGATTGTAGTTTTACTCGTTATACTAACAATCCCATGATTCTTACTTTCCTACTTATTAAGATGATCAGTATCTAAAAAATGTTTCAAAATATCTGAATGGACAATTCGTCGTACTTCTTATAAGATAAATCAAGGCTTCCTTAAGTTCATTACTCTCGGCAAATAAGTAGAAAAAGGTGTGTTATATTATGCAAATAATTCACTGAGTTACCGGTAAAAACAAAGCAGAATTACGGGTAACAATTGGAGGCAATTTACCGATCAATCGGTAAGCCGGTTTACTAGTACTGCAATCCCTAAAATCCATTCATAAGGACTTACAGACAAGAGTCTAAAAAATTACGTTCTCATTTCATAAAACTTTTTTTGCTTTTATTTGTATAAAATGACCGTTCATAGGATTCAAACATTGCAGTCTATTGTGGTCATCCATTCTGATTATGAAAATTTTGGAAATTTAACAATGGGAAAAATGTCACGCATCGGTTTGTGGTAGAATATATATAATACCTTTAAATTTGGCGCTTTATGAATTTCAAAAAAAAAATCATCGCATTGTTTTAATATTTCGAATCTTTACGCAATTTTAGAAATATAGTCGTAAGGTAACCGCAGACTGCATTTTAAGGATAAATAATTCAAAGTTCCGTTAAAGTATCCTTGATTTTTTTTTCATTCCAATACGAGTTATTTCAGCAAAGAATTTTTATTTGTCTATAATTTAAATATAAATCATCAGAGAAAAATACTTATAAAAATTGGGGAGGGGGGGAATAAGCACGAAATGCCTCTCAGTAAAATCTCAGAGCATTTATTTTTAAATATGTACATAAATTTTCAGCAATATTTGGAGGAAAATAATAAAATGAAAATTAATCATAAAATTTATATAAAATAATTTTTAATGACTATAAATAATTTGGTATAAAAATGTGCACACCTTTTAATTCGCAACATTTTATTTTTTAAATAAGCGTTTTACATGTAACGTATCACTCACACCTTCTCCGCTGGTTAATGGTGTATTTATTCACTATATATATATATATATATATATATATATATATATATATATATATATATATATATATATATCAGCAATGAGATAATTTATTTCAAACTTCCAAATAGTTCTTGGAAGATTTAAAGACTGCGCTAAATTCAATATGCAGAAATTCTAAATTATGCAGTAGCACCATCTAAGGATGGACAACCAAACTGATGCTAAGAAATCCACGTAAAAGGGTACCTTTTGGACTCGGTTGAATTTGCGTCCAATTCAATTTTCTTTAGCTGGGAGAGTCTCTCTCTCCACAGCTTTGGTGTCGTGCTTGATCGAGGATCAAAATTTAGCGTTGTGTTTCATAGTGCAACGTCAATAAACTCATAATGTCAATCAAGTTTCATAAAGAAAACTTGACTTGACGCAAATATGCAATGAATATTAGCCTTATATAGAATATTTTCATTTATTTCTCCTTCGTACAATTATTTGGTGTTAATGAGTCCTTAAAACTAATCTCAAGAAATTGGAAAGTCATCACCACACAAAACATATTGAACAAATCACAGTAAAAAGGTGATTTTTTTCAGTGGTCAAGCATTAACGTTTGTAGCAAATGAGGTATTTGATATTCTTAAAAGCAGGGCCGATTATTAATAAGTACAATGCCTTCATCGACATTTCGATAACAACTTCTGAATTCAAAAAAAAGGTTCCCAAAACTATTCAAGATTCTTAATGGCACAAGAAAGACGACCAAATTTAACGTGTAAGCAAACACATACATGAAGGCTTAAATAATAGACAAAACAATGGACATTCTAGCAAGAAAAAATAAAGTTATTTGTAGCTTTTTTTTTTATCTAATTTCAAACATATTGGTTTATATTACAAGTTTTCTTAAGATTTAACTTATTCATTATTTTTTTTATTCATTGGAGTTCCGTACCATATTTGAGTTCATGAATGTAGAAACGGTTAATATGAATTTTCAGAATAATCTCTTCAAATATTTCCGTATATTAAGCCAGTCACATTTAAAATTTTACAGATACGTTTCTTTGAAAAGTTGCATCTTTTGAGTCTTCTAGAATATAATCTATTAGTCTAAAATATAATTTAATCGACAATGTATGCTAATAAAACTTATCAAATAACAAGTGGAACATAACCTTAAATAGACAAAGAGCAACATAAACGCCAATTGAAATGCTTTTAAACTCTGATGAAAAATATTTTCTTAATTTTAGCTTAAAATTGTATGAGAAATAAATATACGTATAATTTCTTAAAAATATGCGTTTATAATAATTTAAATCATTTTTTCGATTATTATCTTTTCATTTCCCGAACCTCCGCCCCCACTTCAAATTGTGAGCCGAAATTTCATTAATAAACGGCAACACGAATTTATTTTAGGCAACAACAAAAAAAAGTGTATAAAATTCCCATCGTAAGATTCTTTCTAAAAGACTCTTCTTTCTTCTAAAAAAATTCAATTCTTTTATATTCATAGGAGAGGGAAGGGGTAATATCCACCAGTCCCTCCTGGAAAACTTCACATAAAACAGACATTTTCTTTGTTGCGAATGAACCGAATCTATTGGATCGTCGGAAACAAAGAACTAAAATGGAAACTTTTTTTTTTAACGAAAAGACCTGAAAAGGAAAGGAAAACAGGTATTTTGCTCAAAAAAAAAAATAAATAAATAAATAAAAAGAAAGGAAGAAAGAAAGAAAAAGGAAAAGAAGAGGAATCGTATCTTCATACACACGCGCTCGCTACGAGATTTTGGATTCTCTAATAACGGATATTCATTTGAATACGGTTTCCTCTCGGTCAATATAATGGCAGGGGGCAGGGAGTAATTTGTTGCTCTGTCAGTGACTTAACAATGGACAATGGCGAGGCAGAATTTTGTCAAAATATTAGTCACGCTTTGCAGTGGGTTCTTAAAGGACAAGGTCAATCTTAATGAAGCCGGTTGGGTGTCGTTTCATTTCCACCTTTGGCTACACTGGGAGAAACGTAAACAAATCTAGAAAAAATATCCCATTCAAAGAACATGCTACCTTTAGAAAGAATAACAAGTTTTGCTAAAATAAATCTATTTAATTTCTTTTATCTTCGACCGCATATTTTAATAATAAAATAGACACACACACATATATATAACTTTAGAATATAAATAGAAAATCTATATGATGAAGCTTTTTCAGGAACCTTGAATTTTCACTATAAAAACATTTCTGTTCATCGAAAAATTTTCGAATGTGAGTAATATTTACATGTGATATAAGAATTTAATTGTGACTGAGTACTTCACCAATCAGGGCACATTGAATGATAGCTTTGATTAAAAAGAGTCGAAAAAATATTTACAGCGAAGATGAACTAATTGAAAAACCATCAAATAATGGAAGCATTTTAAATTTTGCAAAAGGATTGAGATTTATTCCTAAGCTTTCGGAAAAATTGTGTGTGTGTTTATCTTTCTCAATAAAAGTGAACACTACTTTGAAACGGCTGTAGCAAAATATTAAGTTCAAAATATATTAGGAACTACTTTGTCCAAAAATAGATAAAACTAGCATTTCTTTTATTGTATATAAGCATTACTTGTTGATGTATTATTAGCAAATTTGTAAATTAAATGTATACTTGCACATTTTTTAAAATAAAATTATTCGGTAACTAAATATTTTAAGTCTTTAGAATCCCTAAGAAAATATATTTAATTGTATTTATTAAGAAACTGTTGAAAATTTTTGAATGTTAATTTCTGTATATTGAAATTCTCATACATCAATTTTTTTTCCAATGAAAATTGTAATCTCTGTACATCAGTTTTTTCAAGGAAACTTTAAGATTGATATATAGAGAGAGGTTCATCAGTTCATATAAAAGTACCACAAAAATTGGTACACCTGCCTATTATCATGTAGTTCCCTCACGAACAAGCACAAGTCCTGCAAAAGACAATGCATGGATTCGACTAATGTCTGAAGGTATCCTGGAGGCAATTCGCAACTTCAATCTTGCAGAGCTCTCTACAAATCCGTAGGAATACGGTATGGTCGGAGATATTTTCTGAATAGCACGCTATAAGGCATCTCAGTTATGTTCACTACTGTACATGTTCGGGAATTAAGATGGCCAGTGGAAATGTCTGAAGTCAGAAGAGTGATCCTAGAGCTACTCGGTAGCAACTCTCGAGGTATGGGTTGTCGCATTATTTGCTGATGACCATCAAAAGGCACAATGGACATGAAAGGCTGTAGGCGATAAGACTGGATGCTTATGTACCAATCACTTGTTAGAGTTGTCTATAGACATTTATGGGGTCTACTATTACACGACCCATACCATCTAAGAGGCCCCAACAGCTAGAACAGTCTTCTGTTTACATGAAAGGTCCATGGATTCATTAGGTTGTCTCCATACCCATATACGCCCATGCAATTGGAGACTAGAATCTTCAGACCAAACAACATGTTTCCAGCCATCAACAATCCGATGGAGATATTGGCATTCAGTGGCGAGGCGTACAGCTTAGTGAGAGGGTCTTCGGTTCCAAAAACCCATATCAATGAAAGTTCGTTGAACAGTTCATAGGCTGATACTTGTTGATTCCTCAGCATTGAAATCAGCAGCGATATGAGATAGTGTTGTACGTCTACCAAGCTTAAGGATTTTCGTCAGTCTTTGATGGTCTGGATCTTTCAATGCCTTTTTCTTTGTAGGAGATTTGATGTTTTACTGAATACCTAATATTTACAGTTCACTCCTAAAATGGTAACATGCGAAAACCTAAAATGCATCGTTATCTTGGAGATGCTATGTCCTATATCTTCCACGACGACTATAACATCACGTTCAAAGACACATAAATCTTGATATCCTGCCACTGTAGCAGCAGGAACTAATATTAACAGCTTTGCAAGCTGTTGTTCTAAATAAGCGCTGCTGATCGCATCGCGTTACGCTGATTGCATTATACTTCCGTTATTTGCATACGCACACTTTTACCAGTTTTTTTTTATCTCTCTATAGTATATATGCCGGAGCTGAAAGGCTTTATGTCCATTTTTGAAATTTTACAAGAAAGCAGATTAAAGATGTTTTGTGTGTGTGTTTGTAAAATTCACTTAGTTATTAATGAATACCTTTACAATATATTACAAAAAAAAACTCTCTTATTAATGAATATTTTTCAATAAACCCTTAAAGATGGTATTCTTTAGAACAGTGACTTTTAAATTACAGTACCTTTTTAAATCTAATTCCTTTTTAAAGCTTTACAGTTAACCATCTTTCAAAACTGGACATTGTGTCCTTTACCTCCAGCGTACATATATATATATATATATATATATATATATGAGTGACCCATATTGAAGGGTGAAAAATATTTAGTTAAGAATTTTTAGCGCATTCATCTTAATTTTTTCCCTTTTACTATAACGTGATACTAAATATTTCTCCAATATTTCAAGGCTATCCATGCCTCGTCGAGCTTAACTTAACATAGTTGTTGGAGAAAAAATTTGCTAAGAATTAAACATTGGAAAGTCTTCTATTCTTTTATTTTTTTTTGGAGGGGGGAAGCAACAGCAACAACGATCTGATTATTTAATTCCAAATTCAAATTCTGAATGACTGAATTTATAGATATTCATTAGAAAACATCGTTAAAATTTTGATCAAATTTACTATCGTAAATAATAGTAGTATGTCTAATATAAAAGTATTCTTAATAAATAAAATAGGTAGCATTAAAATTAAAATCTTCAGGAAAAGGAGCTTCATTTAAATGAATTACTCATTTTCTTTCACAATTAAGATTTTCCCGTTTCAAATTGTCTATGAAGCGCCTTTTTTGATGCAATATTAACATTTTTATCAAAAATTGGAAAAATATTCGACTCTTAATTTAAATACTACAGATGACAGCAAAATTTCTTCAAAATAACTGATGAAATATTTTTATATACGTTTTCTTATTTCTTTTAAAAACATTGAAACATTAAATGGTGCTCCGACTGCCAATGAACTCTCCAATCACGCTTTAACATAAAAGCCACAAGAAATAACTACTATCCACACCGTTTGCATCAAATATTTTTAAAGCTTATTACTATCTAAATAAAAACATTTTGAAGGAGTAAATTTCATTTTCCATCCATCAAGAACGATGTAAAATTCCTAGAGACTTGATTTTGATAGCCAGGTTTGAGTTCCATCCAATATAAACAATACACAATTTAACAGCCTCCAATAACCTTGTTTCAACCTTTTATTTTCCAATACATTGGAAATACAATTCATATTATTCAGTATTTCGTGCTTACTAGAAATATTTCGTTCAAATATTTATACCCGCCCATATTATTTTCTTTTCCCAAATAATTCCATTTTTCTCTGATTATTTTAAAGAAACCGGTATCTGGACTAAGAGTCACTTGAGGTAATTTATGTTCGAAAACGTTTTGTAGCACAAATTTGTACATGTGAAACCGATACGGAAAATATTCCATCGCTCTATCTACATATTGCTCTTGAAATGTAATCTCACCGTTGACCAGTGTTGTAAAAGAGAATGTAAGCCTTATCTTCAAATCTCCATTCTTTTATAAAACATTCCACACACCCATAGCTTGCGCCTTTCCAAAAGAAATTTCTAATCTAAGTATCCTTATCAATTAAAATCTTTATACGTGATAATGGCATATGGGTAGCATTTCTCGCTTAAATCTTTCCGATATCTTTGTATCATATTTTGACTGATTGTCAATTCATAGATGTTGTATCCTAAAGACACAGCTGGGCTTCGAAGATGAAAACGACATTTATCTAATCAATGTGGCATCGATGGAATACGGCCGTTAATTTTAGAGTTAATAAACATTTCCTTTCCACGTTTTTTATGTATTTCGACTTTTTAACCTCAAAGGAAGCCTGGATAATGTTTGATGGAGAACCAGACTGATTAGAGACACCCTTGACACCAGACGATTCTAATAAATCCATATAATATAGCTAGAGATCTTCGAATTATAATTAACTTTAGCCCCTTCTGTTTTCATGCCAAATGACTTAATAATGCAAGACATTTTCTTCCTGAATACCTCAAGACACTATCTTAGCTCCGACTTTCTTGGTCTCAATTAAAAAAAAATGTCTTTAATTTTTATAATGTCCAATGTATTAGCGCGAGGAAAGGGAAATAATTTACTTAGATGTGATATAATTTAATGTCCATGCTCTTTCTGCGTGTCTAGGGTACGGTAGGCATTTTTTTTGAAGGATGCATCAACGAAAGTACATCTTCATAATTTTTTCTACATAGTAAATTTTCTCTCTTGTAGGAATTCTCCCAAACAATGAGATATTCGAGTACTATATTGGTACTTTCACTTAGGTTGTTTAGGGATAGTTTAACTTCCCGTAAAATATAAAATAGCATCAACAGTATATGCCTGTTGGAGGAAATTTGCTTCCGATAGTTTGTTGACTCTCACTGTCAATTGAATAAAAATTTCATTCACCACTTCTAAAATTAGAAGTCATAATTTCACTTGTAGCTAACTCGGAGAGTGACTAGAGAGAGGACCGAAGGCGTGAGGCCTATGATTCGCCAAATGGAAAGGACAAGAGTCCACACATTTTCAATGCTGTCCACAAAAACAGAGGTGACAGGTTCGCCCGGATTTGAATCTTCCTTAGAAACTTAATGGTCTTCACTGAAACACTTCATATACTTGAGAGATCGCGGTAGCCCAGAGGTCATGCTCGCAGCCATCGGTTTCCGTCGAGTTGGGGGTTTGAACCTTGATGCCATTAAAGGCCCGCAGCGTAGCCATAATGCTCTCCAACGAAGATTGTTTTCATCTTTCCGGCATTGTAATTCGCCACAATGTGCTCATATGGGGATTTGAAAACTTCCATGAATACCGTGAGTTACAAAGGGACTCTCCAAAGAAAGATTAATGAGTGACGTGGATTAGTGTACTACTGCATCATCGGGCCTTTCTATTTTACTGAAAACACACATTTGTCGTTTATTTAAACATGTTGAAAAATTTTATATTTCCACAACTCGAAGAGCGTCAGCCGCATGTATTTTTGTAATAAGCCGGTGAACCACCTCATTGGGATACCATCGTTCGTAGTTCTTTGAATGACCATTTTAAAGGAAGATGGATTGGGCAAGATGGTTCGATTCCTTAGCCACCCAGATCAACTGAAATGACGCCGCTTGACATTTTTCTTTCAAAATTTGTAAAGGACATCGTTTACAGAAGTGCCGAGCATTAATGACCAAAAAGCCAGAATTACAACCCCAATAGCCGCTGCGGATGCCGACATGCCGGTACCTAGTGTGAAATTGACTATCGTCTCGATATTCGCTGTGA
The DNA here is from genome assembly GCA_019974015.1 of Nephila pilipes. Taxonomy (NCBI): domain Eukaryota; kingdom Metazoa; phylum Arthropoda; class Arachnida; order Araneae; family Nephilidae; genus Nephila; species Nephila pilipes. The sequence goes on from BMAW01081201.1 coordinate 522,741, forward strand.
GACAAAGGAGGCAGGCGTGGAAGTTTATTTACTTGGAAATGAATCATGAAATTTTTTGAGTCTATCGAACCATTTATGTTATTAAATATAATCTTTCATTTTTTCATTTTTTATGACTTATTAAACATCAAAATGTGTCCGAAATTTTAAAAATACCTTATATATATATATATATATATATATATATATATAATAATAATAATAATAATAATAAAACATTACAATCTCATAAAACTGTAATATTTTAATCCAACTAACATAAGAATTCACAGTTATAAAGGGAATTCCTTTATATAAATATTGATGAGTTTATTTTGAACATATAAATATCTAATATGATAATCTCCACTTGCTATTTTGATTATCCCGTGCAAAAGAAACAGGCGTAGTTCCTTTTCACTGTGGTTCCGATACCTGACCAGCATTTTCAAGGATAACTGTATATAGCGTGTAGTAAATAAGAAAAGAACTTCATGCTCTACTGAAGGGAAAACAAATCAGCAACAAGCATAGCATTTTTATAGGAAATTAGCCACGAAGTTGTTGAGGAAACTGACAAAAGAAATATTATCAGACTTGATTGTAGAGTTTAGAAGAGCATTATCTCCTTTCTCGGGATGATATTGAATTTCCGGATTTTTTTCAAAAGGTACCTATGCAAGTGTAACCTTGAAATTGAGGAGTACATTAACCAAAAATCTCAGGTTAGTCTACAATATTTATTTCTCGATTTCAAAAAAAAAAAAAAAGAAAGAAAGAAAGAAAGAAATAGAACTTAAGGTCACAAGCTGATCTTGCAGTTAAGGGAATGTAAAAAAAGAAAATACAAGTCTGTAAAGAAATTTTAAAGTCTTAATATGACTTTACGTCTATACAATTTAAAAACCGATGTTTCACTCTTAAAATTTATTTGAACTTCATTCTGAAATGTTTTTTTAAAATTCATGTTGTCATAAAAATTTACATAAACAATTCAATAATGAAAATTTTTAAAGAATAATTTGGAAAATGAATTGTTGGATAATAAAACTCTAACTTATTAGATAATAAAACTAACATGACTGACTTGGTCAAGAAACTGTTATTAAATACAGTTTTTTAAATTACTGCAATGATTGCTAACATTAAATAATACGTAAACAGTATAATTTTCCGTTTTTCTGAAGATTATTTACTCTAGCGTACTTTGATAAGAAAGTTACAATATCTATTTAGAAGCACTTCCAGCAGTTTTTATATTTTGTTCAAACGTCGAATAAAAAACTTTACCTTGCTTTAGTTTAATCTGTTTTATTAAAGCTGTCTTCGCTTTATGACCCAAAGAACCTGACTGAAACTTCTAACATATTTTCAGGCAGAAAATTGTTCCAATTTTCGTATAAGATTCCGACGTCGTGACAAATACATCGGTTTATAAGGCATTAATCTTAAAATAAGCCATTTTTCACAAGAACACGTAAGTTTAAAGGCCATTTAGCATTGCAGTATAAGAGACGAAATATGGAATTTTATATCTGAAAAAAAAGAGACTGATTCAGGTACAAATGAGTAGGATTATAAAATATGATGTTTTCTAAAGGATAGCGAAGTCAGGATATAAAATTAATGTTCGAGCCCTTTTTTTATCGGAAAAGGTATTACAATTTCAGATCCTAATCTTCAAAATCACGCGAGGATAGTCTTAATGTGTTTTATAAACCAATTTCTGGTCCATTTCTTTTAAGGTTCAACCCGAAATTTATGAATATCATTTAATTTGGATAGATGATATCGAATACTTTTCAAATCAGTAATTCTCATGCGTATTTTTTCTTGCACCTTAGTAGTCTGCAACAACTTATATTAACTATCTCTGAACTGCACTAATTTTTCTTTTGTGTTGTGCTTTTATCAACATAATGCATGAACATTCTAATAAATTATTATTTAATTTAATTTTGAAGTCGCTAGTATGACGAAATGCTTTGTCGAGTCTTTATATCTTCTTCATAGGTTCAGAATGTGCGTAAATTTGCTAAATATAATTTGTTATTATTTAAATTTTTTCAGGAGAGTATACCTTTAGAATATTTCCGTTAAATCAATATTAATGCTCGATAATCCAGATGCTGAAACAGCTTGGCCATGGTCCCAGACGTGCCGGATTAAAGAACGTTTTTTGTTCTAGTTCAAATGAAGTCTTTGTTACTTAATAAAGTTTAAGTATTACGAGGCTCATCATCAAGTAATCCATTTTAAAACTGAAATGAGACTCGAACTCAATTAAAGCAAATAATAATAAAAAAAATCAAATACAGGCCTCTGACCTAATTAGCATGATTTCTATATTTTACTGACAGGATAATTGTAGGAACATTTAGGTTAGAACAATGGGGTTTCCTTTTCATACAAAACCCTTCAGAATGAAACAAAAAGTAAAAGTCACAGCATACGCAGAGATGCTTATAAGTTACGAGTTCAACAAGCAGATTTATTCTTCTCCTTGACAACTCCAAAAGATAAAAATAAAACGCAACGGCTCAAAACAAAAGAAAGACTTATTTGCTTCCCGTCACAGACAAATAAACTTACAGATAATTCCCGAGGCCTGAACATGAAAATGTTTATTAACATATGAAATTATTCTTTCTAGCGTGGAAAATGTTTCCAACATGAAAAATGTTTTTACACGCACCTGGTAAACTTTGTAGTATTATCTTGTACACAGTTTCTTTTTAAATTACATTTCCTTTCAAGTTTTTAATGAAATAAAATGAAGTAAAATTCATATAAAATATAAAGTACGCTTTCAATTCTATAGATAGCCTTTGTTGCTCCATATCCCATAAAACCATTCAATAAATAAAATAAATAAATTTATACATTGACATATTATTTTAATTTATAAGTAAACATGAATTGGAGGAATGGTTAAAAATATGATTTTACTGCAAATGTGAGGCATGAACGTTTTTGCGAAAAGGCCTAAAAGTAATTGAAAAATATTTACTGTTTCTTACTTCTTTTAGATATTTATTAATAAAAGTAGTGAGTGAGTCATGGTTTACGGTGTCAAATTGGCTCAACTACGTCAAACATTTGTAAGATTTTTCATAAAAAATCACATTAAGAGATAAAGCGATGGATAAAATATATGATATCATCTTAATATCTTAATCTACTAATAAATACAATCTTAAATATAAAATAAAATGCCGATATTATGCAAAAAATAACATATTTCGGCGGGAATTTCACCCACAAAGTCAAATAAATTTAAAATACGCGGGACAATTAATTAAAATTCTCTGTACAGTGTATGAAACATGACCAGAAATTAAGAGAAATGATGCGCCAAACCACATTTTGATAGTTTAGGGAATTAAAATCCCGAAAGGCTTACTACAACCTCAAAAAAACACATAGCAAAATTAATGCAACTGAATTTCCTGATTTTAGACGACATGACTGACCGAGGTTCAAAATTACGAAGTCATTCGCCAATAGTCCTCGTGTTGCTTCTAGTACAACGTTAATGAAACCAAACTTTGGCGACGTGGCCGCGGTAGCCAAGTGATTACGGTTGCGAATTCACAGTAGGCTTTATTTTCGTGTAGTCTTGGGTTCGAGTCCTGATGCCACAGAAGTTCCACCGTGTAGCGGAGCTGATGCATCATCTAGTTCCAGCTCAAGTATCGTCCTCAACACGTAATCGAGGCTCAAAATCACGAGAGCCGTAGCAAATAACCCTCAAGTTACTTCCAAAAGCAACGTTAATGCACAATAAATCAAATTACTCAAAGAAACACATAACAAAAGTATTATATATATAAATTAACAAGTGTGTAATCTGTAAGAGCCTTTTCTAGCATTATTTTGTACGAATATAAGATTATAGGAGACTAAAATGATGTTGATCGCACGAGTATGTAACTGCTTATTATTTAAAACATGTTAGCAAACTGATTATGTATTTAAGTATGTATTTTCTAATTGTTTTTCATTTGGATCTTATATACATTCTTAATATTCATGTGTAACTATTACTTCTAATGTCTTATAAGTTCAATTGCATCAATATATATATATATATATACATATATTGATTGTTTAAGGAACTTCCAATAATTTATCCGAAAGCCGGTTTTTCAAATTTTACGGAATTTACAAGTAGAAATAGAAAAATTTGGTAAATTTTAAATTACTAATTGGGATGGTGTAGAGCATTGTGCTCGCTCAGATGTCAATCTCGTCACTTGCCGAATTTCAAAAATTACGTTGCGACACACAATAGTCTTCGAGTTAATAAGTAATCAATCAACCTAAGTATCAGTAACATATTGATAGGGTTAGGGTTATGTTTAAGCACAGCACATAGATGTCAAACATATTCCATCCAGAACTTTTCCAACTAAATCAAGAAATGTTTCAATTTAAAAAAAAAATGACTGGTAAATAATTGATTGGTTTGCGTCTAACTATTACAGTTATCTTCCTTCATTTTTATTTACGTTTATCTAAGTATCACAAATGATTCAAAACTAGACAGGCCGCCTGCTGTATAAACAAGCTGAGATCATTATAATCGCTTATATCGACTTTGGACGATCACTTATATATCTTCTTTACATAAAAATACCAATTTCTTTCGCATGAGCCAGAAAAATTCGGCTATCTGATTTCTCTGCATGAAATATAATGAGACAGTGGTTAGAAGACCGACAGACCTGAATTGGAATTGGCCCGATTAGATCAGAGGATGATCGGAAGAGAGAGAGAGATGATTGGATAAGATGCGGTTGTTTCGTGCGCGAAGGTGGTGTTAGAGAACGGACGCGATCTGCAACTGAATCAATCTTTTCCGATATCAATCTAGGTCATGGATCCCTGGCCATGCGGACGTTTCGGCACTAAGACCAAGAAAGTCTTCAAAGCGGTGTGATGAACTTATCAAATCCCCTGTGAGAAACTGAAATGGTGATTATTCAATGATTCCCTGGAGTTCCTTGAGTTTTACGAAATTTCTTTAATAATACATCAAAGTGAGATTTACATTCATATTTGGTTAGGGAATCATACATACAAAATATCTAATTAAGACTCTCTAAGAAATGTATTAAGTTAAACGGTTTTTATATTCGTTCCTTTCATCTGTATTAACCTCAAATTAGATTAACAGCATTACCACTTATAGGCGACTGTCCATGTGGTTTCAAATCATGGTCAGAAGATTTGAGTGTGTTTTTTTGATTGGTTTTATTAACGTATCACAAGAAGCAACGTGAAGGCTATCGGCAACGGACTTCGTAGTTTTAAACCTCGAACAAGTTACGAGGACAACGCCGGATCTGGTACATCCCTCTCCTAACTTTCACACCACGCCAATGGAATGACTTTCAGCCCAGAGAAATTTAACGTGCATCAGCCCAAGCTACACAGCGGGTCTGTAGGGGCATCCAGACTTGAACCCACAACTCACGGAAACCGCAGCCCATAATTCCGAGATCATGACTAGTAGGTACCCACTATAGCAAGGTTCTCGATTTTATACATATATAACATATAAACATGGAAATTATACATAAAAATAGGTGAATTTATATTAAAACAGGGGAATTTTTCTATTTAAAAATGTGTTCCGACCTTGGGAATAGTTTTTTCAAAATTAAGCGTACGCAACCTTAAAATAATCTGATCAGTTGTTAAAGATGATTGATAAAGATGATGCTGAAGAGAAAAAATTGAAGTATATATTACATATAAATAATTTTAAAATTTTCATAACAATATTTCTTGACACTATTGACTCTCCTCAGTATTGCGTGGAAGCAGTAGACTAGTGGTCATGGTCGCGGACTCTCGGTCGGCGTAGCTTTCGTCTTGTCGTGAATTCGAGTCCTGATGCCACTAAAAACCCGCCGTGTTGCGAGGCTAATCCACGTTCAGTCTGATCAAGTCCAAGTCCTCCGGTTGGCCTGATGTGGAAGTTTGGAAAGGAAGTTGACAGCTTAGGTGTCGACCTCGTCACTTGACCGAGGTTCACAATTAAGAAGTCTGTCACCAATAGTTCTCGTGTTTCTTCGCAGTGTTAGCAAACGATCGAATTACAATCTCTCCCCAATATCGCACCTAACCTAAATGTTTAAGCACTGTGTAATTTTCCCGCTTTGCTACTTATATTATGGGCCATAGAGAAATAAATGATCAATCAAAAAATAGACATAGTCAAGTAAATCTCTTTTCTAATCTTAATAATGATAAAAAAAAATACTCGTACATTTTTAGATCATACAAAGAATATATGTAATTGAGAATTCTTCTCATCTTAATAAAACATCAACATTGGATCTGAATCAGGAATAAACACTTGTAAAATTGATCCGAGTTAAGTATCCAATCTTAGAAAATAACTTTCTCGCTCCAGTGTTGAGTTCTCATCAAATATTCCATTTCCTCTTATCGCTCCAACGTCTTCTATTTATCCAATAATTTCTTAATCACCACACTTCTTGTATAGTAATTCTGCTTCACGTAAGTCACGGTTATTTCCCAAGACGAGATTCTCAATTCAAATAACGTCATAATGTAGCCCAAAAAGTTAGAAGAAAAGGGAAACGCGTGATAACCCATTACAACAGACTCTTGAATACAGATTATCTGGATTGATTGATAAATCGTTTATTAAAGTTGGTAGTTATTAGAAGCATCACACACATATAATGGCTATTGGTGATGGTCATCGTAATTTTTGACCTCCATCAAGTGACAAGGGCGACATCTAAGCTGGCACTCCACTCTCCTAATATCCATCGATGTCAGGTTGATTGATTGGTTGAAAAATACTCAATATTACGTCCATACTATGCCAATGTGAAGACTTTGAACCTTGAAAGATTTAACGTTCATTAGCCCAACTGAGCGTTGGGGTCTTTAGTAGCACCAGGAACTCAGACCAAGGCTCGATTCAAACAAGCATGGTAATGAGCTCGAGACCATTCTTATACAGCCACCACAGCCGCGCTGTGATCATAATAAAGAGAAATATTCTACAGTATATTTAAATTTCTTATGCACTGTACGAAAAAAAAATTTAAAATCCAAAAGATTTAACAAATACACCAAAAACGGCACATAACCTCCCAAATTAACCGAAAAACGGTCTGAAAATTTGTCAAAAAAAAAAAAACCAAAAAAAAAAAAAAAAAAAAAAAAACCCACTGACCTATTAAATATACAAATACTTAACCAAAAGACCAAGCCAAAAATTTATGCACATTCTAGAATTATCTGAGATTCGTTAATTAAAAGAAAATTTGTCTTGAAATACGAGCCTTCATCTTCACCTTATATCAAGCAGCCTAAAAATAACACGAGCTTCATTTTCAGATATTCAGCAAAAAAATTGAGAAACTGTTTCTTTAATAATTGCGTACATCATAGAAAATTTCTCTCTTCTTACTCTTTCTAATCTGTGGCATTTAATATAGTCTGAAACCCTTTCGAAACCAGCAAAATAAACGTTAATTTTTCTATCATTCTATTTTCTCACCCCCATCTAAAGACCGCAAATGAAACTGGCGAAAGGGCATACCACGCATTACACTACAATCAACAAAAATCCAGCTCCGGGTTGATGGAGCGCTTTAATGGTTATTTATTATTTAAAGAGGGGAAATGGGATTTGTGTGGGGGACTTAACCTCATCAACTTCTGTCGTGATTGGACCATTGGAGGAAGGAAGGGGTAGCCATTGAGTCTCCACTTCAAGGGGAGCTCCTTATTATTTCACGACTCGTTATGTTCCACATACTTAAAAAACAAGAACTCAAATTTTCTGAGTGAGTTTCGATTCAGCAGACAATGAATATAAAACTGTGTGTGTGGCTTGGAAGGGAAAAGAACCATTACTATTTAATTCTCCTACTAGGATGGAAAGAACCGATGACAGTCGAGAATACAGTGCAATTGAGCCATTAAATTCGGTTAAAAAAACACCGAATTGGAACAATGAAAAAAGTCACCCCTTCCATTTTCATAAATATATTTCCCCCCTTCTCTACTCGATTTGTTAGCTGCAGCTGAAGTAAGTCATATATATCTTATTGCTGTTCTTTATGGAACGTGCTCAGTCGTCCCGACAGAAGACGCTTCTGAACGCTTCACTGAAATGTGTATATTAGGGATGGGCGTTATTTCACGTAATAAAATAAATAATAGAGTTATGAGTCTGGAACCAATTCCGTCAGTAATATATTCCATACAAAAACTTATTAAATTTGTCTCTTTTTTTACCTGACAGTTTTTTTGACGTCATATTTGAGAAATTTAAGTTTGTAACTTTCAAAATACATACATTTTATATAGTACATTTTAAAATTTGTTTGAAAGAATCATAACACGAGAGTGTAAGCTCAAATTTTGAATATGTCAATAGCGGAAAATCGAAGTTTGTAATTTCATTTTAAGAAACATTTCAATTTAAAAAATCGATTCGTTCGTTAATAATTGTTATATGATAGATATTTAATACAAACAGCCTTCTATAAGATAACTAGTCTGCTTAAGTAGAGGATTGTATGTAACATAACTTTTAAGTGTGTCTAATTAAATCTAAAATTAAGTAGATATATATATATCTTCTTTTAATATCTTATTCCCAAATAACTATTAATTTAACTAATAAAACTATAAACTTAAATGAGTATTATGTTATTTAAGTATACTACATTTTCAAGCATTAAGTATACTTACTGATTAAATTAAATATATTTAATTCTTTGTGGGAACATAATGTTATATTACAGATTTAATTGATGTAGTATTTTTATTAGAACAGCTTAATGGAACCGTACAATTTAGAAACGTTCTTAAACTCACGGTTCAAGGTTCTGAACACGATTTAATTCTTGCTTAGTAGTGAATGTTATTGTTTAGCGACATTGCACCAAGAAGCAACACGAGGGCTATATACACTGGCAACGAACCTCGTAATTTAAAACTTCGGTCAATTGACTAGGACGACACCCGAGGTGGCACCTCCCTCTCCCAAATGTCACACTAGGCCAACGAAGGACTTGAGAACAAGATCAGATCAGTCCCACTTCACAGCTGGTCTTTAGTGACATCAAGGTTCGAACCTACGACTCGACGAAATCCGCCGGCCACGAGTCCGCTAACATGACCAGTAGGCTAACGCGGCCACTGTTTCGTGGTGAAAGTAAACCGTTTCTTCCTACGTCGTAGTTTATATGAACACCAACAATTATTCACTGTGGGTGTCAGTTAACTCTACTCTTCCTTCTTTCAATAGAGATGGCTAACAGGAAAGACACTTCAAATGGGAGCTGTCTTTGTACTGAAGCGCAAAACGCATGGAATTTTATGTGAATATATATATATATATATATATATATATATATATATATATATATATATATATATATATATATATATATATAATATAATATAATATATATCACGAATTTAAAAATTAACTAAAAGTAAAAATGCGAATTTCAACTTCTTACTTGAAAGGAAAACACTTTTCTTCAATAAAGATTATTTATTAATTTTATTGAGAGAGATAGAGAGCCAATAAGTATCCATAATTGTAATGGAGAAGGCAAGAGACGCAGCTCCGCCAACTTGATTACAACAGAAGAGCGTAGAAGAGAGTGAATTTTTTTACCGTGGATGTTAATTTTTTAGCGATATCCCCAAATCAAAACTGACGTGGTATAAAGATAAAGGGATAATGAGGGATTTTCAAGACGTCTATCAATCTAGTAGAGATTATTTCTGACAGATTTGATAACGTGAAAGTTGATTCAACCGATGCTATGAGCGCGTGATCGCACAAATTAATTTGGAATTGGATCAGAAGATTGAAATGGACTTTTTACTTTTGAGTTAGAGAATGGGGAAACTTAGAAAATTAAATAAGTTTTATGTGACATCATTACACACACAAACACACACACAAACACAAACACACATATATATATATGTGTGTGTGTGTGTGTGTGTGTGCGTGTGTGATTGTTAGATAAGATAGTTTTGGCGAACTAGAAGTGAAGTCAAAAATGCGTTGACAAAAACAAAAATATTTCCATAACGCAGAATTCCGAAGCTCATTGAAATTCCTTACGTTTAAGACCGAAGCTTACCTCCTCAGAATTACTCGTACTACAGACACTTGGATATATAGTTTACAAAAGAATATTCCAATTTTAAAGAACTATTATTACAAATTTGAAGAAGTTACAAACTTTTCAGACAAAATAAATTTAAAAAAATACCATGAGGAACACGAATGTTTTACAGTCGGTGTAGAAATCGTCGCCTGTTTTTTTTCAACATGTTCTCTGTTGCAATGTGAATGACTATAGTTATTCCCTTTTTCTTTCTCAGTTCGTCAATGTTCACTGGTAGTAGTATAACAAAATCTATTCGCGAATTATCTCCCTCCAACTAACGTCTGGGATTTTTTTCTAATTTAATATTTAATTTCTCAGCTCCTTCTCAATCAAATGAAACGTGATGCAAAATAAGTAAACTTCGGTTGTTGTTGGTTGGTTTTATTGAAGTCGCACTCTTAGAAGCAACACGAGGGTTAATGGTGACGGTCCTCGTAAATATGAATCTCAGTCGAGAGACGAGGAAGACACCTGACCTGCACCTCACTCTCCTAACTTCCACACCATGCCATGGGAGGTCTTTGTGATATTCGGCAGATTTAACGAGCATCATCTCCGGCTACACGGTGGGTCTTTTGTAGTATCAAGGCTCGAACCTACGACTCGACGAAAACCGCTAGCCACGAGTCCGCCACCATGCCTTACGCGGCCACAAGTAAACATCGAAAGTGTAGTGAACAATATTAAGAAGTCGCAAAATAGCGATAGAGAATTAATTGAAGATAATACAATAAGAGTGCTGGTGTGATGTGCGTGGAAGTATTCTGGTGCGTGTGGTGGATTTGTTGAAATTAGGACTCTACTCTGATGGGGCAATGGAAGGAGGTAATTGCATCTTATTCCGGTAAGCGTATCCTTTGATAGATTATAGCAGTTATTAGTACTCGTAGGAAGGAACTTAACTGTGGATTGCACCCCCTTATTTGAGGAGCAAATAAAGATGTTTTAGATATAAATGACTATTTTAATTATTTGGTCTGTGCATGAACTTAAGTTAATATTTAGATCGTATAATTAAACTTTAAAATGTCAGACGAGACGGTAATAGAATACCACCATTGTGGCAGAAACATAAAACATTTTATCTTTTAAATATCCTCAAAGGAAAAAAAATCATAGGAAATCAGGGCTTCTTGGGGTCAACTGATTAAGAATAACATCGTCATCTGCTCTGGGACCAATCCGCCGCATCATACCAATAGATATCGTTCGTGTTTCGTAACTGTAACTCTTCGAAGTTGAAATAGTCCTTTGTAAACACTTTGCATATACATACATTCGCCATTAATTCACATATTATGAAATAATCAATATTACGTGCTACTTGGAGAAATATTAATAAGAAAAATTTCGTAAAAAATGTAGGAAATAATATCAAATTGCATATTTTATATTTGATTACATTTCTGTAAAATATTTTTTATCTTTAGATCCCCAAATAGCATGTAATATTGATACATTATTTCATAACATACGAATTGATGGCGATTATATATTCATATACATCTGTAATTAGAATGTGTATATTAATTTTTTTTCTTTTTTTTTCATGGTATGCTATAATTACAGTATCATCCCTGAAAAGGTAGTTAAGCCCATTACAAGCACATTTACAAAGCCACAAAGGATTAAGAGATAATTGCTCTAAAACCGCAGCTCTAGTGACAAAAAAATATAACAAAAAATGAACGTAAATAATAATAAACGTATCTTATTTCACCCCTTCGAAATAATGTTCCTTTGACAACCCTTAAATCGTAGTAGATGTATTGTGCTATTAACTTCGGAATTCATCTGGTTAGTGAACGGATCTGGGCGTTCATTTCAAGGTTAAAACGTGCCCAGCATGCCCATTAGGCTCAAGGAGCAACTAAGATTCTTTATCGAAGGCGCTTTCTTGTCTTCCATAACCTCCAGTAAAAAAAATATTATATTCTTGTTTGTAACGGTCAAAGTGCATTTTTTAGAAAGTGATTTATCAGGGATTGATTTGCTAGCGGCATTTTATAAAATAAGAGGAGAGTTTCTATATATTTTGATAAATTGTATAACAATTTAAAAGGAGAAAGATAGATTCCTGTCACGTTATTGATTAAAACAATTGGGGGAGGTTTCTTTTAAAAAGACGGATATGACTTGAAATGAATAATGTAATTATAGTTGATGATTAGCATCTTTTTAAATCTTGATTAAAAGGATTTTTAATCGAAGAAATACCTTTTTTTAAAGACTTGTAATATTTTAGACTCGTACAAAACCATTTTTATTCATAGAATACGAGAATCGTAGGTATGTTGCTTTTAAAATCGTACATAGATTTCATTCGTAATTTGAATGTTGAATTTGATCACAGTTTTTAACCTGGGAACATGCATTGATCGAATTATTGTTTCACTTTATTTGTTGTGTCTTCACTCGATCATTTTATTTTGTTTCACTAAAAAAATTCATTTTAATTCCTTATAGGCATTTTTACGTTTACTATAAATATTATAGAAATCAATTCTTTGAACTATGAATAGAGGAATCAGTTGATCGTCAGGCTTTCTCAGCACATGAATGGGATTCTATCATTCATCATCAAACAGTGGCGGAGAGACGAAGGAGATTTTGAGGTGTTACAACCTCCCATAAGGATTGCTGTATATTGAAATTTTAAAGCTGAAACTTTTTGACACAGAATTTGTTATATTTTTTTAGAAAAAAAATAATTTTCAAAATCCCGTACACCAAATAAACATTCTTTTTACCTGAAAATAAACAATGAAATCTGAAATCAATTTCGAGGTTTGAGTTGAAATGGGAATAATTCCCCCCCCCCCCCCATGAAAAATTTCTTGTTATGCCCTTGTCATAAAGGTATGAAAAAGGTGGATTTAAAAATCTGGAAATATCGCTTAATAAAATCTCCTAAATAACCTGAAAAAATTATCTTAAGATATTGTTAAATGATTTAAAATTATTTTTATACTAAATAATTGTTTAAAGTATTAATTACAACCCCTGTTTTTATTAATATAACTACACGTCAAAACTTTTGGATGATCGCAAGAAAAAAATCAGTTACAGATAATTTTCAATAAATACATTTTTAAAACCCGTTAAGAATATTTCCGAGATAAATAGATCGTGATTTGAAGAACTGCACAAGGTTTTGCATTAGTTTTATGGAAGCTCGCATCACTAAGAGCTACTTTACTTGTGGTCACTTTTAATTTTTTTGACCTTAAATATTAGTTACTTTTTTTTATTTCAAATATAAAAGTGTTCAACAACAACATTTTTAAAAATTACATAACAGCATAAAATGTTTAACAACTCCACCACATCTCGATATTTATTTTTAAAATACTTTTAATATAAACGAGGAAAAAAATCAAATTGAAGTAGTATAATGAGCAAAAAAACACGTCCAATTACTTTTAAACATATTTAAAAATTATAGTATTTTAATACGACAGTAATATGTGTAGTTTGTGTTCTAGTTTTGAAATCAGTTTTTCATTGTATTGTATTTGGAAAATTTTATTTCTTTTGGAATTTTCGCTTGTTATATAGAGCAAGAAGTTTATTGGTCACCGTTTGAAAATAATCTCATTTCATTTATTTCAATTGCTTTCCCAGAAATTTTATTAACAGGGGAAATACTTTTGCTATTATCTTAAAATCGTGTATTCTGAATTTTTTTTTATATTTACTACGATTATGAGAACATATTAAGCATGTTTTAATTTTTTAATGCTTTTAAAATATAGATTAAAATAATAAGATCTTTCTATATAAATATTTATTATGTTACTGATTATTATTTCTCCAGAGTCGGAGATAATGTTCCCCAAAAATATGTAATTGGTTTAAGATTTTTAATTAAATTGATCAAATTACATAGTAAGGATAACATTTTCGAAACTAATCAACCAACCAATCTTATTCGATGTTTTGCAAAAATTAAAGTTTTTTTTAAACAACAATGCATGAATTCAATTTATAAAGGAATTGTTTTTAAGCCAGAAAAAATCTCTTTAAATCAACTAAGAATAAATGGCTCATTAAATATACAATTTATTATCTCTTTGTTTATAACTGAAAAGATCATTGATTTTGTTCCCTTTTATTCAGTTGAAGGAACGCGGTGTAAGTTTCTAACGATATGATTTAATTGGAAACGCAATAGAAATATGAAGTATTTTTATCCTCTTTTAATTTATGTTAACCAGGTTAAACAATTGTTACGAATTTCAAATCAAGACAGTAACTTTATGTAATCGTATGCGTGAATGTAGTAAATAAAATTTGAACTATCTCAGTTACTTTTTTATTTTATTAATATCATTATATAAGTATTACTTCTCTAAAAACATTTCAGTTACTCAGAACTATTTTTGTATATTTAGAGTCCTTCTTTTAGAAATAGTCAACCCAATACGTAATCATTCATGATCAAAAAATTATTTGCATCTAAGTTATATAATATTCATCCAATAAATATGGGGAAGGAAGTTATCAAAAGAAATTAATTGAAAATATATGTACAACGGATTAATAATTTTCAAAATACGATTCTCCTACATCATTATACTTCTTTCAACGCTGCTTCCAGTATTAATACATATCCTGTAGTCGACAACCGCAAGACTGTTGTTGCAACTCGTCATTCTCGTTGAAATCGCGTGAATGATCCGAGGGAATAAAAAAAAGAGTCGACGGGAGCCAGATCTGGTGTGTAGGGCGGTTGGCACAGCTGGTTGGTTGCTCAATTCCTTTATAGACCGTTGTTATTGGTCACAATTCCCGACATTTGATCGGACGCATTGTCATGATGGAGCATTCAGAAACTGAGGATTTCCTTCGGACGCGGCAGATCTTAATCCTCAAGTGTTCGAGCACATCGAACACTTGAGGATATTGTGCTTGCGGAGTTTGTTCCGTAAGCACAAACTCCTTGCGAATCACATCTATCGGATTGAAGACATCGACGTCTTCCGGACCATCTTTGAGCTTTTAGTGCCGTTCAAAATCACGCGTTCAGGCACAATTTCGCCCTGGTAAGTTTTACGGATCCAACCTAAAATTTCGGAAGCATATTTATTCGTTTTAACACAAATTTTGACGGCACAGTACAACTAATTGGTTCGTGGCATTTTCACTCTCGACGTAAACTGATCACACTTTTAAGTTGCTGCGAAAGAGTGAAAATAAAGATTTATTGCGCAAGAGCCAAATCTGGCTTTCCAGCACCAAGTTATGTGTATCTGTGATGATATTTGAAAAAAAATATGACAAAAAAGGGAAAATATTGATTGATAAGAAGAGTCGAAAACAGGGAAGGATCATTAGGGCATCCTGGGGGCGCATACCCGTTTTTACCAAAGATATTAAACCCCATTTGTACAAAAAAATCATTATGACACCTTGCAATCATGGTTACTGTACTTACTCAAAGAAGATAAGGCCCTGAAGGGGAATTGGGGATGAGGAACAAAGAATGACCTGTCTTTTGAGTGGGAATAACCTGTACTTGCAATAACCGAGTGGTTATAGTCGCGATCTGTCGAGTCATGGGTGTGGATCCTGGTGCTACAAAAGACCGTAGTAGAAATGATGCACGTTAAATCTGTCGATGATCCATTGCCGCGGTGAGGAATGTTGGAGAGGAAGATCCCAGCTCAAGGGTCATTCTCGTCATTGGACCAAGGTTCAAAATTCCAAGGTCCGTCGCCAGTAGCCCTCGTGTTGCTTCTAATTGCGGCATTAATAAACAGTCAATCAATGAATCTCAGATAGAACAAATGATATCTTTACTAGTAGAATCACTCCTCGGTTCCTTTTGCCTCGCAATATTTTAATCTTTTCTTGCTTAGAAATGTGCTTTTTCAGCATCTTTTCTTAGATGATGAAAAGATGCTTCAGCATCTGTTTTCTTAGATGGCAACATTTTTTTTGTCGGGAGGGAGGGGCCCAAACACTCATTTACTATTGGATTTGCGCAATTTATTACACATTTGGCAGATCGAAAAAAGATCGCACAGTTTCAGAAAATGGATATTTCTCGCGAATATTATATTAAGGATTTAGACTTTTGAGAAAAAGTTTTTCTGCTCTCGAATTAAATAAAAATATTCAAAATCACAAAAGAGTACATTTTGTTAAATTTATCAAATGAATAATTATTATATCTCATAAAGTGTATGTAACTGATATGATAAAATTTTTGAAAGATATGTCAGCTTACATATTAAGGTTACTTATTTCTGTAATTATGGCAAAGTTTTAAAAATAAACTTCTCCCAGCACGACGCACTTCAACACAGCTAACTATTCTGATTACTTTAAATTTATTCAAATAATAAAAACACAGATTAATATTAACATAATAAAGTCTTGCAATACATTAAACTCTGAATATAAACTGTTTATTATTAAAACAATTTGCTCATCTTACTATTAAGCAAAACTAAAAAAAAATGTTTTTAAATGTGTAGTTATTTATACACATATATAAACATTATATATCGATTCCCGTTACTAGAAGTTCATTGAATTGGATCCAATTGTTTGAAGTCGTCTGTTTAAGAGTTATATAGATAAGTAAAATTCTGCATTGTAATATTTGGTAAAGGACACGTTTCGTTAACTGTTTCACATCATTAGTTTATTTTGATATTGTTTATTCAAAATCTGTTTAAACTAATTAAATATTATGACTTATTATCGTTGATTCACTATGTCTCATAATCACAACGATTATAATTCGTTACAAAATTGCAATGATTAAATTTGAAAATAAACATATTTATAACGAAATTAGTAGTACATCGCGATGTAATTGCGTCTATCTCTCGCTTTATATTAATAAACTCATGAAGTTCTGAGTTATTTAAAGTTCCTTCATTGTACCACGAACTAAAGGAAACATTTTTAAAAAGGAATTATACATATATATATATATATATAAACAATAACTATACTTCCCTTATTTACAATTTTAAAACCCCATATTTCTATGAGGCCAAGAGAGAAAAGAATTAAAATGTAAAAAATAATATTTTCTCTCATTAGTAAGAAGTTAAATGAAAAAGAATTGAAAATAACAATTTATCATCATAATAAATGAAAGGCAGTGAAAA